>WAAD01002021.1:781-27277 GCA_013389945.1 Fregata magnificens
CTCCCGCCGCCCCGGCTCTTCGCGGCCCGGCCGTGCGCGGCGCCAGGAGGGGCCTCGCACCCCGGGTTCGTTCCCCATCTCTGCCCGTGAAGGAGCGCTGGTACAGCTCTCCCAGCGGCGGGGCGGGCAAGGCCGCTCCCCTGCTCCAGAAGTGCAAGTTGCACTTGCTGGGGGCTCGGCAGAAGTGCCCCGTGCCGCGTTCTTCAGCGCTCGGCGCGCTTAACTAATGGCTGCCTTGGGAGGGTTTGAGATGTCGAGTTCTTCTGTATTCTGACATAATCCGGCTCTCGTGTTTCCAGGTCGCTGAGCAGCTGCTGTATGAGCACTGGAAGAAAAACAACGCTGAGCTCCGGGAGGTGATGTTACTTTCTTGTTAGTGCCTGCTGCCTTGCATTTATTAAACCAGTTTTTAACCCGAAAGTCATCGCATATCTACTGTTGTCATTCATCTTGAATGATAGCGATTGTCCTAAGTTCTGATAAGCAAAAGGCAAAGAAGAAAATGGCTTAACTGTGTAAGAAGTCCCCTTAAAGCTGGTATTTTTTTCAAAAACAGTCAGAAATCTGTTCTGACACTGAGAGCAGATTTTCAGTGCCCGTGATGTAAACATCTCAGGTGCTTTTTAAAGCTGTACCTGCTGTGTCCTTGGCGCTTCCTTATTCTTTATTCCACTGGCCTGCTGCTCTAGCCACCACAGCTCTGGTTTCGGTGTCACTGTAGTGTTTCCCCGAACTGGCACGTGACATTGACCCTCAGCTTCTGACCTGGTGGGCACCGAGGACACCCAAACGAGCCCACCTCTGCAGAGGCAGAGCCTGCTGGGGCCTCAGGGCTACGGCTGGGCCAGGAGGAGCTCTAGAGAATCTGTCTAGGTCCTGGGGGACAGGAGAGCCGCTGGCGCTAATGGCATCTGTTGTCATCTACAGATGGAGTCGGAGCTGCACAGGAAGCACGTGATAGAGGCTTGGGGTGATCAGCTAATGCAAAAAACCAAGGTACGCTGGGGTACGCCTGGTGTTACTGGTCTACTAGGGCAGACTCCTGACACACGCGAGCAGGTGGAGGTGTGACGCTATGTGCCTTTTGACCTGGCTGGCAGACAGCTTGCCTTCCTGTATGGACACAGCTCGGATCTGGAAGGAATAGGAGTTGGCCATTTGTTTGTTTTTCTCACACCAGTCTTGAACCAAATAATGACTGAGGTCGCTGTGCTCCTTCCCATAGCAATGGGGAGTTCTGCTGTCTGCAGAACAACAGCAGCTGCTAACAGGAGGGATGTTTTTAACGAAGAGCCGTTGTTCCTGTCTGACAAGTACATGCTATCCGACTCCTAGAAAATCCAGTGCTATCTGCTGAATGGATCTGTTGCAGGATTCAGTGTGGCGCTGGGTGCTTGTCTAACTAACAGCAAACTGCAGTGCAGAGACAGTGCAAAGCTGCAAGAGCTCAGTATTTGAATACGCACATACTCGATATGGGAATACAGTGATTTTGATGTGAGAAATAATAAAGGCCTTCAAATACAGATTTCAGAGTTAACTAAAACAATAATCTGTGTTGTAAGAGGAAAAACTGAGTGTATCTTTAGTCTGCCTGTCCTTAGCATCAGACCTGTGCAGGGTCCTGCGAAGGATGTGTGTAGACCGATAACCATTTTCAGGTAGTGATCAGCAGGGAGTTTTGCTTTGTCCTTGTGTTCCTTCCTAGCGTACTTTGTTCCATATTTTCCCAATACGTGTCAGCTTGCAGGAGTTTGATTTGTGGATTTCCTGAGCCGGAGGCTGTTTCTTTGTGTTAGCCTAACCTTAAATGCCATGCTTTCTTCTGGCTCATAAAGCAAGAAGCAACTGAGCTTGAAGAGAAAAAACGTCATGAAAACGAATACGCAATTGCGCAAAGGGAAGCGCTGGAAAGAATGAGACAAGAGGAAGAGAAGCGTCGGCTGGAAGAGAAGAAGCAAGCGGAGACGTTGCTTAAACAAATAGAAGAACTGAAATTACAGGAGACAAAGGTAATCTCCAGTTTCTCCTCATTTGAGAAGGAAATTCATTGTTTCACTTGGAAGTACAGCAACACTGACCTGACCTCTTCCCTCTAGGTTTCCACTAGATTAATCTGGAACAAAGTTAGTTGTGACATAATTTCTGTTAGTAAGGTAGGCCTCTCCTGTGAACACTGGCAAATTAACTGCATTCCAGTAGCTTTTGTTTGCTCCTCTTGAAATGTGAGCTCCCTTTTGTGCTGCACCAGATGAGAAAAAGATTTGTAGAAACTTCTAAGTGTGACAGGTTCGGGTCAAAGGCTTTTTCAGCTGGGGCTTCTCACAGTGCCTCTTGAGCTGTGAGCCACGAATTAAATTAATATGGAATATTTGGTACAATGAGGATTTTGACTGCTTGCAGAGGAGCAGAACAGGGTACAAACTCTGGTACAAACGCTCTCTCTGGGATGTCCTAGCTCTCTGACGTACTCCTTCTTGGTGGTTGTTGTTTCCTTTTAGGCAACAAAGCTGAAAAAAGAACAAGAGAATTTACTAAAGCAGCAGTGGGAGCTGGAGAACTTGGAAGAAGAAAGGAAACAAATGGAAGAGCTCCGGAAGAAGAAAGAGCTTGGGTATGAGATCGAGTGTAGCTTGTTTCAGCAGGGCTTGGATAGAATCTGTTCCTACATCTGCAGTAGTACTTGCGGCATGAGGAGATACTTCAGATAGAAGCGGTGGGTTGTAAATATTTGATTTTTGATGGAAGCACCCAGAACAGCCAATGAGCAAATGCATTGGAGCTGTTACTTCTTTTTGTTCATGTTAGCAGTAGCAGGTACCTCTGTTGCCTGTAAGTTACGTTGTCATAGATGGACCTTCTCGAGTGCTATAATATAGCATATATATAATATAGTGTATAATAACACAGGGCTTTACAGTCAGTTTGTTTTCTTTTATTTTCTCCTTCAGTCGCTTTTTGAGGCATCAGTGTAATGCCCAGCTAAAGAGACGAGCCCAGCAGATACAGGAGGAGCTGGTAAGAGAAAGTACCCCTTGATTTACATGTTATAGGTACTGTGTGCTGAAGAAACTTGTTCTTTGTGTTTTGTTTATGTGTCTGCCTCTGATGCCTACAGATAATTAGTTCGGAAGTCCCTTCCAGCTTGTGAACAGGGCTGGAGCAAAAAGATCATGGGGAAGCCAGCAGACTGAGTGTCTTCTTGAGCACACCCTTGACACTACATCACCAATAACTTGTAGAGGGTAGCCCTGCACACAGGCTGGGAGCCTGTTGGATAGTTGTTAATCTTGTGGTTTTTGTTAAGGAGATAGACAGGCAAATCTTACTGGCCCTCCTCGAGAAAGAAGACGAGGATCAGCGCCGCCAGTCCGCGCGACGAGAACAAGCTGTTGCAGATGTTGCCTGGATGAAACGTGTCGTTGAGGAACAGCTCCAGTTAGAAAAGGAGAGGGAGGCAGAGTTACAGACTATTTTTAGGTGAGTCTGCCCACCTCTGAACGTCATCTAAAGAGACTGTATGTGCTGATGTTCCTGCCTGGTTGGCAGAGCTCCATTCGTGTTTGTTAAATAGGCTTTGAAAGTGGATGTTAGAAAGCGGTGTCTGGTTGGCCTTGCAGTTCTAGAAGCACTGCGGTAGAAGTGAGCTCTGCCCCTTCATTCCATGCGCTAGTACCATGCTAGGTGCTCAGCATGCCAGTACAGACGGACCCAAAGCTTTTTTGCCCGCACAGAATCAAAGCCTGCGGTTGTTTTTCAATTACTTCAGCCCAACACCTAGTCCATAATCTCTCTTACATTAGCTCTAATGCAACACCTTTAATAACAAAAAAAGGTAGTGACATAGAGACAGCAAGAATTACCTTTAGTTGTAAGTACTTTGTGACCAACTTTCAATGATTCTGCGTTACTGATGTGGAGGGGTTTGGTCTGAGTGACTCCAAAACCTGCATATTGTTTCCTTTTGTATCTCAGAGCTTGTAGATAAAAGCTGCCTCAGGTTCCTCGTTCAGTTTCAACTTACACTCTCCCCAGCTCAGAGAGCACCTTCACTGGTGACAGGACGGTGCGTGCTACCATCAAGTTTTAGTTAAAGGTTTTGTTGCAGAGGGAAGATTTGCAAAATCTTCAGCTTTTCCAGCAATGCCCTTAACTACCCCACCCCCCTGTGTGGTGTCCTTGTTAAGAGGCAAGCTTCCTCCCGAGGCCCTTCTGTGCCTGGGGCAGATCAGCGCATCCAAGAAGCCCTGCTTACAGGCCAGCATTTCCTTCAGCGTGTTACCTCCTGCTGTGCAGTAACAGGGAGAGCAGAGCGGTTCTCTGAAATCAGCGCAGGTGGGCGGGCACGCTAGCTGCCAGAACAAACGTGAAGAGAAACCCGAGTGCTTCTCTAAAGCACAGGGTAGCTCGTCTATGCCCATGGAGTATATAGGGGTTTTTTTTAACTGTAAGTAGTAACCTTAGAGAGAATTCTTCCTCTCTCTTTTAGAGAAGAAGCTAAAAAAGTGTGGGAGAAGAGGGAAGAGGAATGGGAAAGAGAGAAGGCGGCCAGAGATCGCCTGATGAATGAGGTGATGACCTTTTTTGATGAGGTGTCTCTCTTGGTTCGATGAAGCCATCGTTCCGGCTCTGACGCTCCACCCTCCGGAGGGTTACAGCCTTCGGTACCCAGGGCAGAATTTTTCTGCTTGTCCGATACATTTTCTGACAACCGTTTAACCATCTGTACTGACATTTCCCCAGTTCTGCTTCTAAGGCTGACCCCTCTCTTGATTCACCTTCTCCCTTAATCCTCTCACTTCACAAAGGTCCTTGCAGGCAGGCAGCGCCAGATCCAAGAGAAGATGGAGTTAAACAGACAAGCCCAAGAGGAGTCTATAAAGTATCGAGAGCAGCTGATTAAAGAACTTGAAGAGGCAAAAGAACTCACTAGGCGAGAGAAGGAGCAGGAGGAGGAACTGAAGACAGCCCGCAGGCAGGAGCTGGAGGCGCAGGTACAGCACGCTTTCCAGACACGCACCTGGCTGTTGAAGGTGCCCAGTCTGTGTCCGATCTCGCCTTAACAGCCCCGTCTTCTCTGTGCCCAGCTGACAGAGCGCCGCTTACAAGAACGGGAGGAACAGCAGCGCCGGAGGGAGGAGGAAGAAGAGGAAAGATCAGCCCGCCAGCGCTGCGAGGAGTTAGTGCGGCAGGAGGCCAAGCGCATGGCTGAGCAAGGGTATCGCAGCAGGGTAGGTAGCAGCGGTGCAAGATAGCCTGTACGTACAGGTCACCCTGACACGCGAGCCCATCGGGGAGGGTGACGGCATCACGCAAGCAAAATTGCTGTTGCTTCTAATCTGCACCTTAGCTGCCACACAGTGCCAGGGCGGAACACTGGGTCCGTTCCTTCCCCTGGTGCTATTTCTGACAGAGGTCTATAGTTCTCTTATAAATTGCTTTTCTTTTGCTGATACTGATGTTTTAGATCCCAATTTTTAAATAATTTTTGAGGCAGACTTGTTGCTACTGCCTCAGATGTTATTCTGATTATTTTCAGCATTATCAGCTGCATTAACGCAGTTGGTACAGCACATCTCAGCTGCTCAATATCTTTCCATCTTCTGTCGTGCTTTGCCTAGCTCTAAAAACTAAGGTGAATTTGAGTAACCCTACCTAAACCACATGCCCAGCAGATGATATTTTTCATACTAACTGTGAGCTACTCTGCAGAGTAACTCACCTCTGTCATTTATTAGACAGTAGCTACTGATGTCAGAAAGCTGGAAGGAGGTGTTACTGCCTTAAAATACTAACTTTTAAATGTTACTGATGCTTTTTCTTGGGAGGATATTCTGTACCCTCCGCAGTACCTTCTTTGCATGCTGAACAGCATGTGTGCAGAAAATTAATTCTAGAGCCCATGAAGTAGTTACAGTCTTTGTTTTGATGCTGTTAGCTCTACAGTTACCCCAAAGCAGCATGGACCTGAGGATTCTTGTCCTTTGCACCTGAGGAACGAGCACAAAATGCAGTTGCAGACTACAGAAAGAAAACTTTGAAGAATCAAGGAACTCCTGAAATAATTGTGGCTTTGGAATAGCCTACAATGATGCCGAGACTCAACTCAGTAGATCTCTGGAAATACTTAGCTGTGGCCTAGCTGAACACAAGAGCAAATTTCTACTGGCTTCAAGAACGCGGAGGTGTGAGCGCCCTTGGAGGACTGAACTGTTTCACTTAGTGTTTGAGAGTTGTGATGATGCATTTTAGCATGTGCTACACAGGGGCAGCACAGCAAATAAACGGGCCCTTTGGATCTAAACAGTGAAAGACTGTGCCTGCCCTGGAATGGGGGCTGTAAACCTCTACATGCTGCGTTTGCTATTTAAGTGTCAGGCTCCCACCTCTGAGAAGCAGGACATGCCTAGAGGCCTAGCTGGCTTTTAGGAGTTAATTCATAACACATCACAAATCTGTAAGATAGATAACGTGCTGTGGCAGTAATTCTTAACACGCCCTGTTCCTCTCCAGAAGGTGCTCAAGACTTCATTAATTTTAACTTGTTTCATAAATAATGAATAAATGCAACCTGAACAACCATTTGTTTCTTGACATGAGCAAACTGCTGCAACAAGAGGAGGGGAGTTTTAGTTGATTATTGTACTTGACTCCTTGCTATTACCATAGGCGACTGCAGCTGAAAATCAGTCCCTGCACTTCAGCTGGTGTGGTGTGCTCAGAGCCTGTCACCAGGCCTGAGGAGCTGTTACAGGGCTTTACAAGAACGGGTGCTGTGTCAGCACCGCAGGCTTTACTCAACTATGGGAACCTTTTCAAGATCTTTTCTTTAGAGAAAGACTGACACAGCAGTCAAATAACCCCAAATAATTTCACACACTGAAAGGGTTTTAGCATTTTATAGTAATACAGTAAACAAAAGATTAAGTCAAAATATTGTACAGACAGAATGACACTGACAAATACAAGTTTTGGAAAAAGGCAAAAGAATTATTACTTTCCTATGCAGCATTTTGTAAAGAAAGAGGAGATCAAGTCATAAAAGAAAAAAAAAAAACACTGTTGTTATTTCAGGTATTACTAATCTTCTGCCCCACAGTGCTGTATGACTCGAGGGCTGATCTACGTTACTACTCTTTAGTTCCACCTTCGGTTTTGAACCACTCTGCGTGTTTGTGAGAAGAGCTGACATACATAGCGCATCATGTGCCCAGAGCGCTTCTGTTGTTTTACTGAGAATGTCAGAAAATTGCCTATCGTCTTGCATGACAGTCACCGTGGTTCTGGAGCAATGACACAGTGGGACCGTAACCAACCGAGAACAAACGTTTGTTCGGAGATGGGGGAATTGACCAGAAATACTGTTTCAAGTGCCAGAACAGGAAATCAGTTCTGGGTTAGCCAAGTTTTTACAGCCAGGCCTTCCAACAAGCAAAATTGTTGATTTTAGAAAATCTGGAGCTAGCGTAGCTGGAACAAGGGATTGCAGTTATCAAAGTGTCTGTTTGTTTTGGTACAGAGGCAAGTTTAAACAACTGCTAACTTACAGCATAACTCAGTGTTACCCTGCTTTGGAAATCAGGTAAGATATGTTAAAGAAAAGCCTACAATGGTGTCCTGAGAGATTTAAAAATACCATCTGCTGCCTTTCAGTGATGCCAATTTAAGGAAAAGTTCCTAGAAGATTATCTACGTATTTAATTGCCAGTAGCATAATTTTGAAGTAGGTTTTACAAACATCTTTTGCAGCGCTAATCCCAGCCTATCTGCATTCCCATGAGTTTAGAGAGCATTCCGGAATTCAGACATGCAGAAAGGAAATAAAAACCCCCACAATGAAGAATATTAATTTACTGGGTTGTCATCTACTCTCTCCATTCCTTCCCTCCCTCAGATTTGCACTACTTTAAAAAGGGAGCTAATTACAACGGACAAGAATCCAACAGTGTTATGGCACTTAGTGTTTATATATACATACAAACACAGTATGATTTGAAAAGGAACCAACCACTGAACTTCAGTTTGTTTGTTCACCTAAATGTGGCAGTTTTTCACCAGAAAGCCTTGAAGAGTTCATGGTTTTGGCAGACTGCATGCTGCAGACCTGTTTATGGAACAGCAGATAGCAGTTTCTGACTCAAATGTTTCTGTGAAAACTGTCTAAACGTTCACATCAAAGGCTGCCACATGACAGCCACTGCAGTTCCGTAACTTCGATCTTAACTAAAAGACCACCTTAAGTGGCTGCCAGCGGCACTGCTGCTGCCGGCTCCTTGAAAATGACAACACACTTCCACATGGGCAAAAATTAGTGATTCCCCCTCCTGCCCCCATGGAATTTAGATTCCCAAAGAACTCTCACTTTTGAAAGTATGGACTGACAGTTTTGTGAACTGTTATGAATGAAAAAGCCTGAAACACACATTGACATTTGTCACCCACCTACCTTTCTAGCAGGCAGCCTAGCTTGGGTTACTCCATAGGTAGCTTGTAAAATTTTGAAAGATTTGCATAAAACTTACTAGGTATCAGAAATCTTATCACATTTAGATATGTTGAGGTACAGAGGTTATATGCTATGGCAGACACAGCTGCTTTTGCACTGGCACTCTTCTAACTTCCTTTTTTGGTTTTTTGTTTTTTTTTTTTTTAATTATCACAGAAATCTTTAGCGAAACTGCATCTTGAATTACTGAGCAATGCTGCTGCAAACAAGATGGTGCCTTGAAGATGACAGTAAAATTCTGTAGGAAACTTAAGAATGAACTATTAAATCAGGAACAAAGGATAATATTTTAACCACTAATGCCCTAAAGTAACATCAAATGTATATATTAATGGCATAGTGACATCTAAAAGAAGTAACTATTAAGTTTCAAATTCCTTCCAAAACAGATAAAGTGACAAAGACCTTGTATAGTTACATGTAATAAGCTCAGATGCCCACAACTACTATTGTTTTAGCAGACTAAAAACATTATTGCACAACAGTTGATATGGGAACAGATAATATTCGGCTTGTACTCCCTTATCAGGACTACAGCCTTCTTCCTGCTGGGTAGCAGTTAACAGTCCTGGAGCCTTCAGAGCCTGTTTTGCTGCAGGTTTCTCAGTCAGCGGCATCATGGCACATGAGGCTCCAGGACGGACAGAGCAGAGGCGAGATTCTGCCCTATGATACGTGCAGCTGACTTCGGCAGGGGTTTTTGCGAGCAATATCTGAAAGCAGAACGTGGCCCCAGGGAAACATCTAGCAAGAGCTTGATACAACGCTGGTACATGATAATGGCTCAACAGCTATTCGCAACATGCTATTATCTGTAACTAAACTGGCAACACAGGCACAAAATAAGGCAGTGGGTTAAATTAGTCATAAAATTGTTAGAAAACATGCAAAAATAATACTGAGTTTTAAAAAAAAGTTTCTTGCCCCTTTAGTTTTTCTCATAAAAATTTGAATAGTTCCACACCTATATCTGAAATTCAACCTTTAAAAAACAAGACTAAAAAGCCAAGTGTGACTCAGTTGTTGTTCTCTTTGGTTGTGATGGTAACCAGCTGTTTAGCAGCCTTGGCGATGTCGTAGGCGCACTGGATAACTTGCTGCGTGACCAGCTGGATGTCTGTCGTAGGGCATGTCTCCACAGGGAGGGTTTTTTTGCACTCAGATTGGAGTCTGTAGGCACTAGATGTCAGCAGACGCAAAGAAGTCCTTACCAGTTCAGATTTAGGTTTCTGGGAAAGGGAAGTAGAAGTTGAACTTGACAGAAAAACAAAACCGTTTTAGGATCACTTTTAATTAGCTGGTAGTGGTTCACAAGTGTTCTTTAATACAAAACTGCTGCTGCTAGGGCCCTGCTTTCTGCATGGACTTGTCTGTGCTGTAGGAGATGTTATAAGACATCGCTGCGGAGACGTGGGGTAGGGGTGGATGAAACAAGTTCCCGGAATTTCTCCTCTCTCATCTCAGGGACATGTCAAACTGCTGCCAGGCAGGACGCAGGGAATACTGCTTCACGCTCTCATTTAGGAAATTACTCATACAAATTTTCTAGTGCCCATTTACTGCTACCCAGCCCATGTCCCAGCTGACATCAAGGTACAGCATGTACAAGACAATCCATTAAGGTATGCACAACAGCATTAGATTTTCCTTGCAGTTTTAGAGAGGTAGACAAGACTTTACAAAAACTTAATCACAGAGATTTCTCTCCCTAAAATTTGCTGTGAAGAAACAGATCGCTTTGGTAGATGGATAACAGATCTAAAGATACCTGCAAGTAAGAAATCCAGGCAACAACATTCAACTGGAACCTTGAGGGGAACGAATCTAGCAAAATTCCCATATAACCACATGACTCCTCAAGCTAGATGCACGTAGCCTCCAGTTTTGGAGGAGCTGCGAGCAGTTCTTAGAGTTTGAAGTTCAAGAGTAAAATTAAAGGCCTGGATTCACAAATTAGCCCTTCCCAATTGGCATTTGACAAAATTTGACAAATGACAAATGACAAATTGACAATTTGACAAAAACACCTCATCATTTCTCCCTACCTTTGGCTTTTGGTTTTCATTTACTGAAGGGAAATCTACTAGCGAGGAATGAGGCCAAAAACATTTTAACGCTGAAAGGTACTTACTTTTGGGAACAAGGCTGCCATTTCCGTTACTGCCACATGTATTCTCTCGGAGCACGGTATATAGCTGTAAAAAGATGCAATGTATTACTCATTATGTGAAGACTCCCTTTCCTCTTCAATTTCGCGAGTCAGCGGCTATTATTCTAAAAACAACTGAGTCACAAACACCCCATATATTTTTCTAAAAATATCTTTGTAGGCTGCACCGAAGGCAACTGAAGCAGGTAGTGCAATTTGGTGACTCCTAGTGTCGCCTCAGCATTCCCCAGCACACTGCAGCACAAGTTTGTATATAACTATGCGACTTCAGAAAAAGCCAGAACTTAACGAATAGAACAAAATTATTTCTTAAGTTTTCATTATTCTTCGATCAAAGTTTGTTTGAAGGAATAACTGTCCACACCAAACATTGTCAGAAAAAGTCTAAATTCATATGCAATTATGGAAACACACATCTATGAGTATTAATTGCACATTAATTCATATGCACGTTTCCTAATCTCTCCGCCTGCCCAACTATTCAAATGTTAGAATTAATCTCCAAGTTGTACAGAAAATTGCTCAGCTCGTTCTGTTCGGTGTATGCACAATCGATATATTATTGTTACATGTGGGGGAGCATGCCCAAGCAAGCTGGTTCACACAAGTCAGGCACAAAGTAAAGTAAAATTCTGCAGCTTGAAAAACATTTAAACAAAATCCGGTGATACAGAGGTGCTTTGGAAAAAAAGCAACTTTTTTCCTCAGTGCAGCCTTGACAATCAAAAGCGCATTAAAAAAACACTTTGTATGGGGGATCTGAGTAAGTTTAGCTTACTGCCATTTTAGGGAAATCTATCCATTTGTTTCGAAAGAGCTCCTTCTGCAAAAGCCAAGAGACTGTAAAACCAGACTACTAAAAGAAAAGTTTTTAAACTGCAAAGGATCTAAGCAGCTAAAAATATCCAGTAATCTCTGAAGTTAAAAAAACAAACCAACCGACCCACAAAGGTGTTTCAATTGATTTTATGTTTCAGAGTTGAATTTTGGCCATCCAAACTCTTAAAAATAATTAACAGCCAAGTGTTGATATTTATAGGACTGTCTCATCTACACCTCTGAAGCAATGCAATTTTCCTGCACTTCTTTTCCATGTGTAAGTTACAAAGTAGAAGCCTTAAAAAAAAAAAAAAACCAACCAAAACACTTTGTACCTAAGTTACCAAAATACAGTAAACTCAAAAAAATCTGTATTTGAAACACTTGGCAGCAAGACCTGAAGTCTGAGCTCCGTAAGCTTTTAACCCATCGGTTCTCAGCTAAACTCTGAGCGATCTCTCTAACAAACACACGCCTCTCTAGGTCAGCAGCTAGGCTGGAAGCTTTAGTCTGCTGCAGAGATGCACGCTAAGGATACATCTTGATGCTAAGATTTATTTCCATCCCTGTATCAGTTCATTAGCAGTTGAAGCCAGTAATGCAGCACCATGCACATATTTCCCCTTTTCCATTTCACAGACTGGAAGGTTAGACGCCTACTGAGAATGGGGAATGCCAAACTTCTAGTACAGAATTCATACCTTGCTCTTTTGGTAAAGTTTAACTGAAGGTAAAACATCACATGAAGGTAACTTAGGAACACCAAGATGCCTTCTTGGATGAATTTATACACAGTAAACAGACAACGCACAATTCTTATACCGCAGCTTACAGATACATGCATCTCCAAACTACCAACTACTTTCACAGTGTGTGAGTTGTAGGCTAAATATTCAGTAATTCTGTTGAGTTAGCTAATAAAACAAATGCAGATTCCATTAGTCCTCATAGATTTCACTTCTGACTTATATACCAAACGAAAATTGGTCTGTTCAAAATAGATCTTAAAACTATTTACCATAAGCCACTGCGAAGCACTGTGTTAGTGTGGTTGTCAAAAGTTTAATTTCAAAAGACTTGTTTTTATGCTTCAAAGACTCAATTTCAGCGTAAGTTAGTTAACGTGATTCAAGCTTAAGCAAGAGAATCTCAAAATCACAAAGCAACAGCATTCAAGAAAAATATTCAGCATCTGTCGATTATGGAAGATCATTGCCCTTTCAAGCAAAAAGAGACAACAAAACCCCACCCCCCCCCACCCCACGTCATTATTTCTGCAGTCATCTTGCAATACCAAAGGTGCAAAAATAGGTCGCTTGCAAATGCACTGAGAAAGAAGCAACACACTGGGGTCATTTTGGCAATGCAGGAAAATGGCTTTAAAAAGGAGTATTTCCGTATGTCTTAAATCACATGAGTTCTTCCAAATAAACTAAAAGCAGAGAAAGGTCTTCCAAGTTCACTGTAATTCCCATTGTGCTATTGAGTTAACAATTAATTTGCTCCCTGCAAGCCACACTGAACAGCACCGTACCTCATTAAAAAGCCAGTTTGCTGATTAAATCCTCCACTAACAAGGAGAGAAAGCCCTAAGAATTACGTGAATGAAAGAGACCAAGATTAATGACACACATTTGATAATACGTTCCTCTAGGTTAGCTGCAAAGTTTACAGTGTGTCTTGGAGGAATGGCTTTATTTTATAGTCTAAACACTCACTGTAAGCTCATGAAATAAGCTGACACATTTGTTGAGTTTACACACGTTCCAGTAAGACATCAGGAAGACATTCAAGTAGCGACACCTTGGAAGAAAGAATCCATCATGAGCAGCAACTTGCGGTAACCTCTTCCTCCAATCCTGGTATTTGTCACTGGCAATAATACCTGGGGTTAGAATTTGGGAAGTTCTGTTTTAAAGAACAACTCACTTAAATTTAATTTTTATTTTAGGCATTAATAAACAATATTTTGGTCAGGCTGGAAGACACTATATAAACACACATCTGTTTTCATTGATTCAAGATACAAATGATCCTATTTGACATGCCAGCTGTATAAACAGTCGAGGGCCTAAGCTGTCAGGTGTGAATGTTGCATCTTGGGAACCGTGAAACTTCCGCTACTTTTGCAACAGTGCACAGCAGCAACCACATGTTGCGCCGTTAGTTGTCATAATTTAAATTTACCTCGATGGACAATAAGCAGAACAGAGACAGGAGAACCTTTTACACTAGAGACAGTTACAGTTCCATGCTGTGATTCTGTTTCCCATTAAATCAATATGGGGAGCTTTGACTGAACAGGTAATATCACAGGTTCGTAACTCTCTGTACTAGCTATCTGCAGTTTCTTTATCATCCAAAGCATTTCATGCATAGCCTTCAACGACCCCTGTGCAGATGGTGCGTGAGGGAAAGAGGCAGCAGAGAGAAAGAGAAAGGACACTGTGCCTGGGAGGCAGGGACAGAGGCCAGAGTACCAGGAGGCAGGACCGGGCTGCTGGATGGTCAGAGGCTGCAGGGGAGCTCTCTCAGCCCAGGGAACCAGCGTGCTGAAGCAGCCGAGGCTATGTCTGAGCTTGAGCATGCCCGCACGCTCTAATGGTCTACTTGGCCAGTTGAGCACAGGAAAAGGAACAGAAGAAAGCGAGAGAAAAAAGGAAGAAGGTGTTTCATTAATAGATGATATTCTTGCATCATTTCATTACTCTCCGATGATCTATGCAGCGCGTGATTTTTATCTACAATGTTCCCAGCACTAGCTTGGAAGATGTATTATTACACCCCTGAGTATCTCATTTTGTTAAGGAAGCATTCCCCTATTGCAAGGAGAGAATGGTGGAACAAGCCTACTCCATCTCTTGCATGTCCCAGGCTGTGCAGTTCTCAGCCCACTGAGACAAAGCCAGGGAACAGGAAAACAAAGAACAGCAGCTTCACAGTTCCGTGTTTTGCAAGATTATACTCATTTAAGTACTGGAAAACACCCCACTCCATGCAAGGTACAGAAGAGAAAACAAAAAAGAACATAACAGGTTGTTTAAAAATGTATTCAATTTAACAGCAAAAGCTAGGTATGCTGCATTGTTTCTTTCAATGATTTTTTTAAAAAATATAATTCAAATACAGTAAACTGTGATATACATAAAAACCAAACTCATTTAAAGCTTCTCTTAACTGTTACTTCTCTGTGAGAAACAAGCAACAAGGGATTGCAGTGGAAAAGGTTACAGACAAGAGCAATGAGCTCAGCACAAACACGTTTGAACTCTCCATTCAGCCTGAGAAGGAGAGGCCGCACGCTGTCCCTTCTAAAAATAGAAAAGTACAAGAAGGAAAAACACAGAACAAAAGTGGCCCCATTGTTGTGCACTTCTCTCAGCAAGGCAGGAAGCGAGGGCTTAACACAAATCGCCAGCCGCTTCTCACAGGCAAAGCCAGGCATAGAACTTGGGACGGGAGGCAGAATGTAAGACCGGCCGGTCTGCAAGTTCAGATTTTCTGGAGACTAAAACGTGTTCATACCTGGGAAGACGTAACTCTTATTTACAGTATTCTAAAGGAGCTGTGCAGGAGAACCACCTGATGATCGGTCAAGGGCAGCATCACTTTTACTCACTCACGGCTATTCTGAAAATTAATTCAGTTGGGCCAGGAGCTCCGCAAGGGAGCTGAAGCTGCATGCTACCTAACGTGCAGACGAACAGTCTCCCGCTTACCCAGCTACATCTGTGTCTAAACCCAACAGTTCAAAATAGCTTTTGCTGGTATGTTATCTGTGCTAATATTTCAGTAAGAAAGCCAAATTCTCCCTGGCTTCATAATTTTTTCCTGAAACAAGACTTCATGCTACTATCACACTTCTGTGGGGTGTCCTTACCTAAGGACACGGAGGTCTGAAGATCCAAGAGAACCTTACACCAAGTTCTCTGCAACGCATTTGATTTATATCTAAAACAACATTCACTTTGCAACAGGACTTCACAAGCACTTTGCTCCCCAGCGCTCCCCATCCCCGTGCCATCTGTGGGCAGCGCAGGCAGATGGCAGGCAGCAGGCAGTGCTGCAGCTTTTTGGATGGGAGTGGGTGTTCCCACTGCCTGTGCTGGTCACTCGTCCCTCCTCACCCCGTGGCACTAGGTCCAGTGCACCAGGAAACACCATGGACCTACACGTTTTATAGGTGTGAAATCAGCATCTCCAGCGTTAACACGGGTGGTGGTGGCTGCACTTCTGCAAACACCTCAAGAATTTTCTTCATTTTTCTCACAAACTTCGGAGCTTTTCCAGCACTCATGCCTCACCTGTCATGCTTGTTCTCTTGTGCTGCTCGCAGCAGCTCCTGAATATTCTTAGTGATCTGCTCAGTTTTCCGAATCACATCTTCTGTACTGGGCAAACTGGAGCTGGGTGCTGTATCGGTGTCTTCAGGGATGGAGCCTTCCCCCTGCCAAATGACGCTCCTCTGCCGGCCCTTCCTGCCTGACCTGCAAAGGAACAAAGCAGAGGTCGGCCCTGCAGGACAGAACTGGCTGCTCACGCAACTCCCTGTCCTCCGACAGCGCAGAGCTAAGCCGTTAGCTCTGTGTCACCACACCGCTAGCTCTGCGTCACGGCACCTACCCCGTCTCCTCCAGCTCCAGAGGGGCAGTGGGGTTATCGTAGTCACTCTCGGACATGCTGCTCTGCTTCTCCAGCTTCGAGGCCTGCAACAAATACAGATTTATTTCAGTGTTGTGCGGAAAAGGGGAGCCCCGAGCTGTGCCAGTGCCACATCCTGCATACACAGGCTTTGTTTTTCAGTACAACAGCCCCTGCACCAGCCGCTACCCTGGAGCCTGGTGTGCCCTCTCACCCTGTGCCAGGCTCCTGCTGCCAACTTGTACCCGAGGCCCTGGGCACTGCCAGCATGGCACAGCCCCACCAGACCCGAAGCAAGAGCTCTGCCCTGGCACCCAGTGGGGCAGGACAGACGGCCACAGCACAGCGTCCTTCCCCTGCCACTGAAACTGCCACGTGGGCATGGACGGGGAGGCCCACAGGGGAGCAGAGGCCAAATGGAGAGGGCAGGACCACCAGGAAGAAACAGGCCAGACCAAGAGCAGGAGGTCCGCAGCAGGCTGGAGGCCAGACACAGCGTGGGAGGCCAAACAGAGTGGAAACCAAACCAAGCTGAACAAAGTGTGGAAGGCCCGTGACAGAGAGTAGAGGCTAAATCAAGCATGGGGGTTTGACCACAGAGCAGAAGCCCACCGCAGAATGGGAGACCAAAACAAGGGTTGAGGACTGTTACAATGGGAAAGCCAAAATAAAGGAGACTGAAATGATGGCGGGAGGCCCATGGCGGAGTGGTGTGGGTGGAAGACCAAAGGACATGTAGGAAGCCAAACTGACGAGACTTGGAGTCCATTGCAGATGGGAGGCCAAAAAGAGGACAGTTAAGGCCCATTGCAGATGGGAGGCCAAAACGGGTGTGGGAGGCCAAAACGGGTGTGGGAGGCCAAAACAAGGAGAGTTGAGGCCCATTGCAGATTGGAGGCTGAAACGGGGCTGGGAGGCCTGTTGCAGATTGGCGACCAAAACAAGGTTGGGAGGCCAAATAAGTGAGAGTTGTGGCCCCAAGAGTAGAGGTCCACTGAAGAATTTCTGTCAAAAGGAGGGTGGTAGGCCAATTCCAAAGTGGAGGCCGAAACGAGGGCAGGAGGCACACAAGGAAACGAAGGCCAGAGCGAGCATAGTAGGCACAGAAGGAAGTGGAGGCCGGACTGAGCATTGTAGGGACTCACAAAGTGGAGGCCAGACCAAGCATGGAAGGCTCACTGCAAAGTGGGAGGCTGATCCAACTGGGAGTCTGAACCCAGAGTAAAGAATGAATGAAGAGTGGGATACAAGGCCAGCTTGGATAGGGCTTTGAGCAACCTGGTCTAGTGGAAGGTGTCCCTGACCACAGCAGGGGGTTGGAACTACATGATCTTTCAGGTCCCTTCCAACCCAAACCATTCTACAATTCTATGATACCAAAATGAGCTTGGAGGCCAAATCCACAGTGGAGGCCAAACCCAGAGTAAAGGCCCACAGCTGAGTGGGAGGCCAAACTGAGAGTGGGAGGCGCACAGTGGAGCGGAGGCTGAACCGAGTCTGTGACTCTGAACTCAGAATGGAGGCCCACCACAGAGCAGGAGGCCAAACCTAGATTGCAAGGGACTCAAGGAAGGTGAGGTCAAACCTAGAGTGGGAGGATCATGGCAGAGGGAAAGCCGAAGACAGAGTTGGAGGCTGAACCAGGCATGGGAGGCCCGCTGCAGAGCGGAGGCCGGACCAAGCATGGGAAGGCCCAGCTGCAGAGTGCTGCTCCAGAGGGTGGAGGCCATAAACAGAGTAAGAGGCTCAGAGGCCCAGTATTTTCCCCACTCTCCCCTTCACGTGGCATTCCCTGGGGACATACACAGTGACTGTGTCCACACTGGGAACGAGAGTGCCACCCATTCCCTGCCTCTGAGCACATGCGCTTCCTCCCAGGTGTGATGGCAGAACACTCACCACCTCCTACTCCCATACAGACCAGTTCTGCACCTCCCAGTAAAGTATCCAATCCGTGGGCAAGGATGATGCTCAGTTTTTTCCTAAACTCCTTTTCAACTTTTTTTTCCCCCACCCTCTCAGATGGCTGCTAACACAAATAAGCATACTTGCACCATGACAGCTCAAGAGTGGTCTCCCTACAGATCCTAACATACAGCCCCCTCTGTCAGCAAGAGATTCAAAGCAGACTTTCAGATAGAGAGCTAGGCTCCCTTCTCTGACCTGGTTTAGCCTTCTTAGATATTTTATGCCCAGGCAATACAACATCCTGGAGGTTTATGCTATGAATACCTACTGTCAGGCCGATCTCTGCAGTTCACATGAATTTGCAGTTTGAAGCCCGAGGCACACTCCCATCCTCAGCCAGGCCCCAGGATCACCACACATCTGCCTACTCTAGTCTTAAAAACTGCAAAGCTCATCAGAAGTGCCTACTCCAGCTCGTCCATTTGCAAGTACGCCACATCAGTCTCACAGATCAGCCTCTGCATCAGTTCCTGCCTTAGTCACAGACACCGCTCACGTAATAGGGTCCTTCGCAATCTCCGTTGAAGAACCAGCCTTGGAGCTTTGCAGAAACTCTGAAGTCAAGATGAGGGAATCTCAAGTGTTAGACTGTAGGGGACACCTTCAATTTGCATCCCTGATCCATACACTTAGGAAATAATATTTCTACCTCGAGGACAGATCAAAAACGTGACTAGGAATTGGTTTTCATTGCTTAAGATCAGTACGTTTGTTAAGCACTCATCTAATGTTAAAACCAACAATTCTTAACCCCAAAGCACCTGGAGTATGAACACTTTCCGTCCATTTTAAAGTTACTCTGCACAGAAGGAAAAAACAAGCATTTTTTGAAAGCTCAGCTCTCAGGATAGCCAGTAAAGATCAATTATAAAAGTGAGACATCTTTTGAAGATATGAAACTATTACATGTAGGGTCTGACCTTTCCCCTCTCCCAGATGTATAGAGGAGAACAATAGGATTAGTGGCAAAGCTCTATGCTATGGTCAGAAATACAAATGACAACAATGAATTACAAGAATAGGACATTATGGAATCAGTAATATGGTATAGAACCAGTGTACAATAAAAACAAACAAAACCTCTGCAAGTTTCTAGTACTACACAGTACTGGTATCAGCTGCAGCCAAACCTAGATTTGCATTTGACCAAGCAGGATATTCCCTTGCAAGTTTTATCACCTAGTCCTACTTGCAAAGCTAATATTTTCTTGACTGATATGTCCAAACATTGTACAGTCAAAAGAAAATGAGGACACAAGAATTTAAAAAGCAGGTTCTTTATCCTGGCAGGAAGAGGCCAGAGTATGACCATTCAGCATCTAAACCCCCAGACTTGTTTTTTGAAAAATTTAGTATTATATATAGTAAAATTTGATTAGAGAGTCTGCAATCCTTGCCCAAGAAACAGAATGAGACGGTACTGATTTCATTATATTAACCACACAGGAAAAGCAGAGCAAAAAGAGAGAACTTTTCTCGAAAGATCTTTTCAAGATCAGTTAAGCCTTACAAAGAAATACAAATACTTCTCTCTCAAGTTTACTCTCAGAAAGTCTTGTTTTAACACAGAAATAAGCAAAGCCTCAATCTTGAACATGTGATACAACAAAAAGGGTATAAGCTACACATTATTTTCTAAGAAATGACACATAAACATCTAAGAACAGCCCAAAGGACCTTGTATTGATATTTGCTTCAAAGTTAAAGAGGTTTAGTCAGAGCAAGACCTCAAAACATAATCGACTCATTCTGATGATGGAGGGTACTTTCTGCAAGCAGTGCAAGCTGGTAGCTCAGGCTGGTCAAACAGCAGCGTAAAAGCTATGGGTTGTTCATCTTCAGCATTCATTAGTCTGTGGCATGTTAAGCTGTACCTGCTCAGGGCTCATTACTTCAGTCACAGCCCCTTCACAGCCAAAAGTTGCTGTTATTCCAGAACTGCAAATGCAGTGTGCTTTTCCCTTCTTTTGAATATGTAACTTGCAATCAGTTCAAGGATTCCAAATAAAAAACAAGTCTAAAAAGAAGCTGTCACGGACAGACTAGTCTATCAAACTGCCTTGCTAAATGTGTCCTTTGTGCTCACTTCTAGCGCATGGATTTGAGTAAGACTAGATTTAAGTGTCCCACTACAAAAAGAGAGCAGTGTTTAAAAAAAGTTTAAGAAGCTGGACAAGGCTTCTTCAAATAGCTAATAGCTCACATAAGAGGCCACAGCAAAGACAGCGTCTTTGGAATAACATAAGCTTACAGAATGCATTTAACGTGCCTTGGTAACACTGCAATTTTTTTTCCTACAGTCAGTACTGTAACTAACAAAAACCCTGAGAAAGTTTTGTAGATCCTGATGGAACACCAGTATAAGCTTCCTTCATACATTCTCAGTGTCTTTAACTTTGCCCTGAAAGGAGTCTTGCTAAAAACCATTCCCACGGCCATTCAGCCTTTCGTCTATCAAGGTCAGCAGAAAGCAGGCTTGCTGATACTAAACGTATCAGTGGGCAATATGAATAGCTATCTGTTTGGATGCTTAAAGAACTCACTTCAAACAAACTAATGAACATCTGTAAGATAAACGGTCAATCAGTACCGATTTGGATTGGTGCAAACTGACAGCCCCCAAAGAAAGCAGGCTTTAAAGCTAGGACCCAGTGAGCTTCATATGCCTCATGCAGTGCGTTTTAGTCAGTAGGAAGAGTTATATATTGCCTTATGAAGTATCAGTGAGCGCCTGCCAAATTACTTTCCAAACAGCAATCAACTTGCCTCCTGGCTGTTTTCAGTGTTACACAGTTGAACAAGTGATCTGGAGTAACTGTGCATGGTGTTAAATGCTAAAGATTTTAGCTGTTGTGAAGTTAGAGAGAAGCAAGTATCCACAGCATGTGGCAGAAGAAACAGAAAGTGATGAAATACTGCTTCATGCAAGCATGAAGGCTAGTCAGCATAAAAGGGAAGAAGACAGAGGCATAATGGCTTCTAGGGAGATTGCCACCTCCTCCAGGTAAAAGACCAATTGGGAAGGTACTTAACCCTTCGTGTGCTTTCATCCCTTGACCAGGAAAGCGTGGAGGGGAAGGAAGGTAGAGATGAAGAGGAGGTCACAAACGCACTCCTCCCGATCTAAAAATGGGAAAGAGAAAAACACTCGGGAAAACCAAAAAAACAAAACACAAATAAATTCTTAACTGAAATAAAGGAACATTCTTAAAACCATGGAGATGACATAAAGCAAGAGTGATTTTGAGAATTTGGCTAAGCCTGAGTGGACTTAATTCTTTCAAAATACAATTGACTTCATGTTAATTCTAATATTGATATTCCAGAGGTGCTAAATTCCACAGAGAATAAAATACATTCACCATAATACCAAACTAACTAGCTCCACATAACAAATTAATGCTTCAGAACTGCTACTTCTACCCAAATTTCAAACCAAATTACCTATACAAAGCACTGTCATGTTTTGCAAACACTGCCACATACAAAAGAATTCTGACATTTCTTACTGCCAGAACTGCCTGTATATCAACATGCCAATATAATTTAAAATGATCCAGATTTCATTGTTTGAAGTTCTTATTAATTTAATTGAAGGGGGGGTGGGGAACCCAGCATACAAATTTCTGCACCGATTCCCTGGTGCACTTAACTGTCTTTGGAATGTGCGCGGAACATTTGCCCTCCCTCATGCCAGGCAAAAAACCCATTAACTTCCAAATATGCCTTAAATGGCTTAATTGTTTATCTGGAAGGAAATACAAGACAGTCCTACCAACAGGGAAACATATTGAAACAAATCCACAAATGTTAAATACGTGCCTAAAAATACCGTCCCATATTCCTGCCCACAGGGCAACCTAGATGCAACAAAAAACTAACTTTAATAAGCACTAGTGTGCATTGGGTCACTTATCTAAAGTGTGAACACGTCAGTGCAGAATCCTTGTGGCTAATACCGAACACCCTCTCCACTATTATCACATCATACAGGAAAATACTAAACCAGAAGAATTTGTTCAACTAACAGATCTAAACCATCTTCAGCCTCCAGTTCCAAACTCAGAATAAGAAATCGGTGGCCTAATGAAAAAGTTAGCTTCAATTTAATTTTATTTTTGAAAGGTGGTTCTGAAGGTCCACAAATTGGCACATGCCTGTATATCTCAAGAAAGAAATCCATGAACTTTACCCACTTTCTTGGAATACTATTTCCCCCTTGCCGCCCCCTCCTGGTTTTCAAACAGCCACACATTGATATTTGGCATATATATTGTGGTTAAAAGAAACAGCTGAGCAGAAGCCAAAAGCTCCAGTTTACATATTCCAGAATTGTTATAGCTCTTACTTTTCAAAACATCAAGCTCCTGCAGACATGTTAATACAGCAAACATTAACAATTCTTACAGTTCAAATTCACTCTGAAGCAGACAGTTGAGCAGCTTTCGTAAATGAGCATAGTTGGAATAGACAGAAAAGCTGAACATAAGAAGAAATGCAGAAGCATCAGCAATTTTACTTACATGTGAAGGGAAAGGCTGCAGTCTTGTTATGCTTTCTTCTGGGTATGTGATCTCTCCCATGGGGAGGTAGGGTTTCTGACCTGATCCAGTCTCATACATGGACATGGGTCTGCTACCCCGTGCAGATGGTCGCCGCTTTAAAGAAGAATTGTTGGTGGGGTCTGTGTATTCAGAACCAGTTTGGACCTGATATATATTGGTTGTGGCCTGTCTTCTGAGGCTGGTATTTTCACTCTGTAGCGTTTGAAGCTGAAAGAAATGTTTAGCAGTGGGACTTTGTTTTTCTAATAGCAAGCGTCAAAAGCAAACTGACTATACAATACACGCTTGTCAGCTTTACTAGTAAATCCAGTTACTAGTAGCTGGGGTTTGATTTCTTTTTCAAAATCTACTTGATTTGCTTAGTATAAACATAGAAACATCTATGTTCCAGATCTGGAAATATTTATGTGCTGATTTCCAGCACTTTTTGCTGGGATGCAAGCTAAATTAGATTTTAAAATTGGCCGTTGTAGTTAAAAACACACAATCCATTTCTTCCAGCCTGGCTGTACTGGCACATGAATCGTGTAATATAATGAGGTTTTGGGGGGAAGGACTGCCAACAAAACAGTTTTTTCAAGCAAAGTGATCCATTTCAGCAGTCAATACAAGAACTTAAAAGAAGACTTTAACATAAGGCCCGTGAAATCTGAAAATGCCAGAACTACAGCACAGACACCAGAGGCAGCGCAAAGAAAACTAGAGCTTGCTCTGCAAAGCAAGAACAGAGTTTAGCTTATGAAAATTAAGTATCAGCTACTGCTTTCTAACAAGCCAACAAGAAATAATTTTAAAGCTTTTTATTATTATGTATTTGATAGATAGTAAAAATGCAACAATTCTGATTTTTTTGTGGAGTTACTCGGAGTAAGTTTGCTATATTAACACATCATAAAGAAAAGATGTAAAAAAAGTCAGCACCAGCAATTCTCTAACAATTGAGTATAATATTTCAAACAGCTGATGGCCTTTTAAACAGGAAATTGCATATTTACTACTTGCATTTACTTTGCATCATATGAACTGTCAAGAACATTTTCTCTATCAAAAAAAAAAAAAAAAAATCCTATTTTGCCTAGAGCACTTCCCAGAACCCTAAATCGAATGTGCAGACTTCTATCAAGATAATTTATGCATTTTCTCCCCACTTTCTCTGTGCTCTGTAGTAAGATGCATTAAGTCTTAAGATTTGAGGATCAGCCAGGAGCCAAGCTACCCCTTTAAAGTTTGACATTAGAGGCAATTAAATAGGTCAACTTTATAGTCTCGTTCTTCCAAATGTCCACATTTTATAAACATGCCTTTGGTGCGGTTTTAGCCAACAGCTAATGTAAACTCAGACCAAACTCTTAACCACCTATAAGCACCTAAAAAAATCCGCGGGCATAAAAAACCCCCAACTTTTTCCATTAGAAAGCCCATTAAAGTAACAGAACTATTTTCATTTTTATTTAGGAAGAATCTACTCTAAAGAGGCATTCATCAAGTGCAGCTTTGCCTCTTCTTTAATTAGCATCTTTTGCTTAGTAATTGACATGCAAAAGATTAGATACACAGCTGGCTAATAAGGTGATACATAAAGTGGATAGAAGGTCATAAACTAAAAAAATCTAAGCTCTTGCTTAGAAAACACAAACAAAAAAAAAGAAAGAAAAAAAAAAGACTCTTGAATGACACCTATTGCATTAGAATTGCTGAAGTAGTACAAATATATTGGTGTCTTGCCACAAATAATCCAGCAGAGAATTCCCATATTGTACTGAAGTTCCCAGTAGCTTAGAGCTAGGACAGCTTTTACCCCTTCCTCCCATCATCCTGCACTCTGCAATGGTGCAGGGCTGTATAGATTCTTCACCAATCCTGAGCCACTAAACACTAAGTTAAAGCCCCATAGCTATATACATCATCAGGACATAAAATTAGTGCAACTGATCTCCAAGGTGAGCGAGCCCTGGCTACGCCATCTTTCAAAACAAGTTCAACTGCAGCACAGCAATGATCGCTCTTCTGCTACACCATATAACTACACTAAAGCCTCGTTAATTCGTAGGCCCTAAAGATTTTTTTTTTTTACCCTAAATAGACTATATGTGTTTAAAAGAAACTCAATATAAGTGAAAAGTTAATTCAATTGACACAGAGAAATGTGTAACAAATACAAGCTGTTAAAAGACGAAGGAAACACCCTGAGATCTCTTAGGTTCCTCTCAGTATTCATGGTTCCAATAGATCTGAAAGGCTGAACACAATTGTAACAGAAGGATGGCACTGAACAAAGATATTCGAATCTGCTGAATTAGCTTGGCCTTAGTTGTTAAGAGCTCAACAGTCCCCACCACCCTCCAAAGCATCAGCCTCTTTGCCCCTAAACAACAGGGAAACAAGCTCTCAGCACAGGTTCTTCTACAGGAGCACAGCTTGAACAACTTTCTCTACAGGGAGAGTGCTTTCTGCAGCACATACTGTAAGTCTTGCAGTATTGTAATTATTTGCAAAACAGAATTTTTAACACTAGGTAAAGAATTCATTTGAGGAAGCAGCCAGCTCTTTCTAGGCTAGCATGACAGACAGGATAGTGAACTCAATACAGATATAATTTCTCCTTTACCCCACAAAAACCTCTATTTACCAGAACATTGACAAAGCATTCAACAAATTGCTCATTTGTTTATATAAGGATTAGAAGGTCTGGCTTCCAGACTAGGTTTTTGGAGCTTTAAATTCAGGATTTCAGCAAAAAAATGATCAGTTTTCTGTTTGTATAAGGCTATTTATACATAATAACTCATATATCTTATCCTCATCCAGACAAAACCCACACTGAAGGTTTAAAGCAGTAATTGAATTTACCACTATATCCTTTATGTGCTATTTCCCATGGATTCAAACGCAAGCAAACAGATAAACCTTGACCTCCTGGTATACGAAAACTTTATATTGTATTGCCACATTTCAGATTATTTTCTACTGCCACACTGGATTGGGATTTTAATTGCCCTTCATTCCAGCTAGGCTTATTAATGGAAAAAACCCAACATATTTACTGGAAAAGTTGGAAGTACATTAGATACATATGCACACACACATAAGATGGGTGCTAGCACTTACTTCCTCATTGTTGAAAACTGCTTGTCTTGAAGCAAGACAGCAAAAACATACAAGACTTGCAACAACTGTCTTGTCACTTGGAAAACTTATGTCAACGTGAACTAAGCAGATCATCATCACCTCCACAAAAACACATTCAAAGCATGTGCTGCACATATACATTTATAGTCTCATCTGATTCCAAAGCAGCTCCATTTTAAAATAAGTTTTCTCACTATCTTAATATTGGGTTATTGCATCTTCAGTTTCAGCAGTTTATTCTGGTCAACTTAAAACACATCAAGAAATGAAGGGTTACACTATTGTGCCTGTTACCTTTTTCTGCATGATTCTCAGCTCATCACTCAAGTTGATGTTCACTTTCATTAACTGCTGAATCTTTACCTCAGAAGCCACCAATGCATTTTTAACTTGCATATATTCTTGGGCTGTCACTGGTCCATCTGACAAGTCTGAATCTAGGCTCTATAAACAGTAAAAGAATAACACTTACACCATTGAGAAACAGACTACCAAAAGGAAACAAGACAAGGAGATTTTGACAGCTTTTCATGTACTTACTTTAATGGAATCATGCTTCAAATTAAGTTCAAATTAATAAGATCCATTCATTAAAATAATTTTAGTCCAATATAGAAGAAATTTGATATCAATCAACTCGTAGCTCCTCTATGCACAAAAACATTTGTCTCAGCATTTCAGTGACACAATACTCTTTC
>WAAD01002021.1:27322-42324 GCA_013389945.1 Fregata magnificens
ACAGAACTGGAAAGTCACAACAGACAGATTACTAAACATCCAGTGTGCATGTTACCAGGGAAGATTAAACTAGAATTACTAGGTTTGCTGCCCCTTTTTTACCATGCTGCATTATTTTCAGGAATGGTTTAAAACACTCAGTCACTACTGGTCTGCTGTAGATATTTCTTCAGTAGGAAGCGGTAATTGTTTGTGAAATACTATGGAATCACTGATAAAGAGTGTTTTGGCAGATCCAATTATTTCATCTGTGCAATTAGATCTATATCTTAACTCCAGACATGCACAGTGGCACACATTACTTTTCTAGAGGAGCATTTTATTTACAATACAAATTCTTTAACTCACAACATGTAATTTTGTTAAAGTTCGTAGACGGAGGCATGATTCTGAAATGAATTTGAAAATGAATTAAAATATTCATTTTCTGATTGTTTATGCATGTCAAATCCCCTCACAAGGGGAAAGATTCACCGCAGATTACCTTTATGAATAAAATTTGGTGTGTGTATAAATATTTCAAACCTACCTTCTGTCTGTTTGATTTAGCTGCATTTGTTTCCAGATCTGTATCTTCATCTGAAGCAACACTGTCATAATCAGGCTGGTCATTATCCTGACTTTCACTACTGTGTTGATTGCTGATTGATTTGAGTATCAGTTCCACATTTTCTGTAGATCAACATACACCATTTAAAAACATACTAGTAAGTTTGGAGAAGAAATGGAAGTGCATACTTTAAAGTAATTTAAAAAAAAATAAAATCAGAAAAGATCTTCATCCAGAGAGACAATACAAGACATGCCATAATAAAGTATCATTTGACTTAGCCCACTTCAAAAAAAATTAATTTAGTTCCACCTAATAGGTATGGATTATTACTGCAAAGTTTTATGGTTTTGTCTTTTCATTTCTTCTAAGTGTTTAGACAAGTTAAAGTAAGTGGTGAGAATCATGCTTTAGCAGCTTAATAAAATTCACATAAGGGAAAAAAAAAAACCCCAAAACAGACTACACTGGACAAATGGATGTCAACATTCAAAAGAAAAATACAGGCAAAAATTA
This sequence comes from Fregata magnificens, assembly GCA_013389945.1. Classification (NCBI taxonomy): domain Eukaryota; kingdom Metazoa; phylum Chordata; class Aves; order Suliformes; family Fregatidae; genus Fregata; species Fregata magnificens. The sequence goes on from WAAD01002021.1 coordinate 28,389, forward strand.
AAAGTTAGAAAAGATTTTTTGTATTTTCTCTCCAGAGGAAGAACTTGTATTCAGATGTTGTTTCATACCACCATGGCTAGAACTACGGCTTTGTCTAGACGTTGGCATAGGTATTTGTATTCTTTGATATCTATCATGCTCAAGAAATGCAGAAAGTAAACATTTTTAAGCAAATTAGCAAGAAGCTCAAGAGCATCTAAATTACAGCACAGTCCTGCAGGTATAGAGCAGCCAGGAAAGCCAGCATCTAAAACACTGACGTTACCCTAGCTGCCAATCAAAACAAGTATCACTAAAACTGTACAGCAGTATTCTGGAAAATTTTACCAAGTTATCATAAAAATCACAACCGTCATAAAAAGACGCTCCTGAATTGCACGTATCCCACTTGATTTAATTGTATTACAAATACCAACCCTAACAGACAAATCTCCTGTACTTTGGCATTATTTTGGTGGCCTAATGCATGTTGTCAATAGGCTGCTATCCACATGATTTAGTTCTTATCATTTATAAAAACAGTATAAATCTCTTCATTCATATAGTACTTCTGAATGAGGCTATGGTATTGATTAAACTACTGAAGAATTGCATACAGAAGAGTCCACAACCAAAAATATACTCACCTTTTGAACCAGTGAGAGGATTCCCCTGCTGCCTTCGTTTGGCATCACTTAAAATATCTATAACTAGCGTAGCAAATTCATGGGCATTAAATCGAGCCAGTTTCTGTCTTCCCTAAATTACAGAATAATGCAGAAAAAACCAAAAGTACATCATGTATTAGATGAAAAGCAGAGTTGCCAGATAAAACTAAGACTATAGCACTTACAGCAAGTTGATTGCTCAATTACATTTTTTGCAAAAAGTGCGATTTAAATTATCCAGCTGCACACTCCAGGGCAGGGGAAGTGTGAAACTATTTTAACCTCTTTACAACTTGATGCAACTCTTCTACAGTAATAAAGTACAGTAAAGCAATATTACTTAGAATACCTGGCCTATTAAATAAAAATAGTTATACAGTATTAAAAAGATTGCCTACCTGATTCCTGGTTGAGGAATATTCAGGATTTACGGGAAGAAAAGGGACCACTGTGGTCTCTGTCACAAGTGTGCTATGATTCTGAGTAGCAAGCCAAACTGCTCAAGGAAGGAAGGGGAAAAAAAAAAAAAAGGGAATAACCTTCCTGTACTATTTAACAGTGTTTCTTGTCAAAGAGTAAGAGACCACAATCTCAAACACAAACACAATCAATTCAAAAGGAAGGCTTTTTTCCCCAGAGGGTTCTCTACTTCATAAAAAAAAAATCACAAGATTTTTTTCAATTAACACCACCTTCAGACAAGGCAAGACAAAGACACTACCATTATCAGTAATTACTGAATACAAAAGTACTTTAAACAGAACATATGCTTGCACTAGCATCTTGTATGTAATGTAACAATTCAAATTTATTTTATACACATTGCAGAAAGCCTCATTCACCTGCATCTGTTTCCCTCCTGTCAACTTCATCATACACATCCATGGCAAGTTCTTCAAATAAGTGGTTGCTTAGCTAAGGGTAGAAGAGAATAATTACAGCTTGAAAATAAACAAAACCTAGTAAGACCTCTATAACATAGAAAATACAAGAGCACAACTCTGCTCTGTCTTGGCTGTTCTTCAGCCTATATAATTGCTTGTTTCTCGGCCTGCATATAAAGTAATCCATTAAGCAGACATATACGACCACCCAATTGCTAGATACAGAGACAACAATACTCTTCTACACTTTTCCTTTACTGGTTAATGGATTTTTTTTCTCTCCTATCTGATCACAAAAAGACCTTGTGTATTGGGGTGAAGCAGACCTACTGTGGGAATTAGGTATCCAAATGCCACTGTAGACGTGGGCTTAACCAAACAGTGAAGACTCACAAAATGTTTGCAGGTTTCAAATTGTGTTCCTACAGTGGATGGTTCAAGAGAGATACTTGTGTTACAAAGAAGTGAGCTGTTGGAAGATCAGACATAAAATTAAGATGTCACAGGGCTTTGTGGATGTTTCCCTTACTGACGTACAGTGCATTAACACTAGTAATGAGTACCAGACTTGATAACTAACTGACAGTGTAAGCAAGCCTGAATAGGTGGCTGATCTTCCTTCTCTGGGACGAGCTGTACTAAAAAGGGTGAAAAACCTAACACTTTTTCTAGGGTTTAGCTTTATTTAGAGGAAAACCAGTCCCGCTTTTTCCAGAGTTTGAGCCCTAAATTCTTAACCAAAGAGCAATTGCCATCATTCTTGAACCCAGGTAAAGCCAGTATGTTTACTTGTATACTGGGTCTGGCTGCGATGGAATTAACTTTCTTCACAGTAGCCCACACGGTGCTTGCTGTATTTTGGATTTGTGGCTAAAGCAGTGTTCGTAACACTAGCTTGTTTTGGCTACTGCTGAACAGTGCTTGCACAAGATCAAGGCATTCTCTTCCCCCCCCACCCCCACCCTGCCCATCCCACCACCCAGCAGCAAGTAGGCTCAGGGTGGGCATGAAGCTGGGAGGAGACACAGCCAGGACAGCTGACATGAATCTGCCAGAGGGATACTCCATACCATACCGTGGCATGCTCAGCAATAAAAACTGGGGTGGAGGAAGTAGTTTGGTTTTCTGCTTCCAAGATGGCTGTTCAGAGACTAGCTGGGCAGTGGTCTGCCTGTGGGAGGTGTTGAGCGATTTTATTTGCTTCACTTGTTTTTCTTCTCTTCCCTTCACCTATTAAACTGCCTTTATCTCAACCTATAAGTTTTCTCACTTTTGGTCTTCCTGTGCCCTCCCCAGTCCTGCTGGGGGGACTGTGTTGCTGCTGGGCAGGGTCAACCCACCACAACTTGCAAAAATACAGTGCAGGAATCCATCTACTTCTAGCTAGCTATGCATTTAAAGTAGCCACTAACAGCATGTTAACAGCAGAAAGCCAGTTCTAAAGTAGGATTCATATCTGGTTTGTATTGATTATGATTTGAATACCAGTTCTACACAGGCTGGCTTGCTTAGCTGGAATTTTCATGACCACTAGCATCACCTTTAGAGAAAAATGGACACTGTGGAATAGAAGACTATCACCAGGATTGTTCTTCCCCCAACTGCAAAATTTTTATCCTTACAATACAATTTGCTTTAGCTAAGAGCTTTAAGTAGAGGGAAAACATATCCCCACTTACCTACAAGTAACTTGTACTTGTTTGGTCACTAACACTTTATCACTAGTGAGCTAGCACTACTATCAACTAATTAGCAGACAGTAATGCACTATTCTGGCTTTCCAGGAAGTTAAAGGCAAATAGTAACATTCAACATACAGATTTATATAAAATACATGAAAGCAAGACAAACAACAAAGTTTACAATTCTGAACTGGGGAGACAGACCTAGAGATACTACCCCAAACAAGACCAACAAGCATTTGGTCTCCGTCATGGATTTGTCATTATCTCTGCTCCTCCATTTCTGCCTATTTTCATGGTTTTCTCCAGGCTTTTCGCTCGCTACAGAGTTGACATTTATGCAGGAATTAATAGCAGCTGAAACCAGCTTGCAAGATGAAGTGCAGAGTTTGCCACATCTGGACAAAGATGTGTCACACGGCACACAAAGTTTTACTTACAGACTGAAGCTTCTTCTTAGCTGCTTTTGCAAGTTCTGATAAATCTAGACTGCTATGAAAACAAAAAGTGATCATTACATCTACAGCATTTAGTAGCTTGTTTAAACACAAATTCTATGCTTCGATAATTCAATGATTAAAATGTCACTTACTTGAAACTCCTTAATCTTTTAGTATTTTTAATAGTTTTTAACACATTAATCTTACTAATATTGCTAATATACCAGTTAGTATATTCTTAAGCTTTTCTAAACGACAATCTTAAATTTAAAACAAAAGAATCCCAAAAATCCTTCGGAATATGAATACCCACATTTGCATAGCTCAAGAAGCAGTCAAGCTGTAGAGCAACAAAATGCTTTCTGCAAGGAATCTGAACAATATGATCATTCAACCAAAACTCAAGTCCCCAGAAAACACACAGCATTTGTTCCACTGGACTCTGCAGGAGGTAGGTGACCATCAGGCTGGCAAATGGCTACAGCAATAGGGCCATGCTTAAAAGTATTCTGTACTGATTAGTAAATAATCTCTTCTACTAGTTTCCAGCCTTGAACACGAGGCATGGGATGAAAACTGTGCAGTTCAACAGAATTTATCATAAAAGTCAAAGATCAGGAAACTGACAAATTTTGAGTCCGTATTTGTATCACCCAGGGGAAGACTCCCCTGACCTACAAGGAGGGAAAGGCTCAAATAAAACCTCTGTATGATTAATTGACATGACAGAGAGTTTGTGTAGGCAATCACCTAGATAAGGAAGGAAAAAAACAAAAACAAAACCAAAAACCAGCAGAGGACATCAGGCAGAGGTAAGACACTCAGGTTGTACTGCAGGCTCTGCAACTGAAGCACCATCTTTGAACAAGTAATTTTCTCTGCACGTCAACTTCCTTCTCTGTGTAACGAGGCAAATGATACTTACTCTGCTCTGCAAAATACTCTGCACTGAAAATACACAGTACTATAGCTAAATGCAGCATATCTAAAAAAAATTACAGATGTTAACACTAAGTATTTTACTATTACATAGTTTCTCTCTATAATTATTTTATTACAGTTTTTCATAGAAATTTTGCAAGCAATAAGTTGAACAACAGTTTACTTACAGCCGTCTTATTTCCAATTGCATAGCAATAAAAGAAAAATAGGGACTTATGATTAATACTTTATATGTTTTATACAAATATGATTTCACTGATCGTAACCAAAAGTTAAAAGCACTCAGATGACCAAAAGTATAAATATTTTCAGAGAAAAATGCAGCTCTCACAAGTATTAGTTTCAAAATGCTGTATCAGGAAACTGACTCAATTGGTCCTTACATTGTTTACAAAATCTGTTTCCCAGGAATCCCCATGTGTGTTCCCTTAGTATAACTGTCTCAACTTCCCCCTGCATTTTAACAAATACCGTAATCTTCTATAATTTTCTGATTTTGTTTAAATGCCGATATTCTTTCTAGAAAAAAAAGCTTCCAAGATCGATAAAGGCACGCATTAAAAAGTTAGAATGACAACAAGCTTAAAAGTTGTTTCAGAAAGGAAAGGAAACTTAATTATTAGGTGTTTTAATCTTGATGTTTTCAGACATGCCATGAAATCAGCAGCTTACCTGTCTGCCATCTGAGGTATAACAAAGTGCTGTCCATTTTTATGCTCTAGAGTTGAAAACAAATTGCACTTTAATAGGTTGTTACTGGACTATAGTTTTCAATGTTGTCAGGATATACAGCTGGTATTCAGTTTTACTAAAAGACACAGTAATGAGAAACCCAAGAATATATGCAACAGGCAAACACAGAATAATTTATCTTGCATGTAATTACTCAATTTCCAATTGTAGGAAGCTAGCAAGTCTTAAAAGAAGGTTCCTACCACAAAGTTGCTGGTGTTATCAAAGATTCCAATTAAGGCTTATCACCCGTCTTAAAATTCCATTTTAAAAAAATTAAGTTCTAACACAGGTGCCCTTATGACACCTAATGGCTAAAAATTTGTAAGTGTGCTTGTGTTCAAAAGCTACCCACTTAATTGAATACTCCCCTGCTTTTGCATTTCAATGAGAAGAAACTACTTTGAAGAGTTTCTACAGTATCTCCTGCAGACTATTCAACATTCACAGATTTTGTGTTTTCCCTGCAATTCATGCCTTGAAGTTAAACAGTACGCATCTGATCTTATATGTCCGTTTCTCCACACTTTCAGGGGTATTCCATTTATAGAACACATATTTGTGTAAAAACAGAAAGGAACTTAATTTTTAATTTAGGTATACCTAAAATCCTGCAGTTTTATCTGAATTTTAAACGCATTATCACTAATCTTATACTTTAGTTCTTCATGTATAATTTATATAATGTTAGAATATTTGAAATGCATATAAAAAGTGTAGAAACACTGAAACAAGCATTATATACCATAGTTTGAACTGTTCTATAATTAACACTGAAAGATCTCGGAGTGTAGTTTTTTCTACTTACCTGGTTTCCTGCCACAGAGATAGAAAGCTAGCCTGTCTGTGAGTTCATACTGAATTTCCACCAGGCGCTCTGCCAGTTCATGATGTCCACCTTGTCTGGTTTACACATATACAAAAGTTACATTAGTTATTCATTTTGAGATATACAAAAAATTAAAAAATGGTCAGAGAAATAGTACAAGCCACTGTTCAACACTGCACATTTGAGTGCATCAACACAGCGCACAGAGTCACAGCAGGATTTTCAACAGTATGTTCCAGTGGGCAAAAAAACTACAGATAAACTTTTATGAACTCCCCACAACGAGCCAGTGAAAACTCTGAAAACCTTTGCCTACTGCTTTGCTGTAGAAAAAAACCAGATTACATAGGCTATTTTGAATACGTTGTTTACAATTTTCTAGGCAGTTCCTGAGCTCATGCAGCAAACTCACCCAACTTCACATTTGATTAATAGCATTGAGAAATAGCAATATTCTGGCATGTTTTGCTCTGCAACCAAGTGAACTTATTCAGTCTTCAGATTCCATGTACGGCCTCAATTCAAAAGCAATCAGAGCAATGAGGATGTTTTATTTACACAAATGTGCAGCTTCTAGTTGATCGGTAATGTCCAATTTTGCATATAAACACCAAAAATCTTCAATGCTGTGCTGTGAATCTTGCGGTGCCTCATTACTGCCAAAATGATCAGCAGACACAGTCACGTTTAATCTTTCTTGACATGAATGTTGTCTGCCCTTGGGAAGCCTAGAGCCTTTCTAAAGGTAGGCTTTCCTGAGGGTGCAGTTCTGCGACTGGATGAGCCTAACAGTTCACTGCCACTAAAAAGCCTGGTTCCACCCCCTGCTCCCTGACCCATCTGTGCAGTCCAGCCCTTTCCTACAGCAATTCCCTAGTTAATCTGCACTCCTGGAGTCTGCTGAACTCACAGAAATTCTTCTCCTCAGATTACTTTTCTGTGAGTTGCTACATTGGCACAGCCTGTTTCATTGAGATCACAACCATTGTCTCAAGCATCCAGGAGAATACAGGCTATGAAATTATGAAAACGCATATTTATACTCTTTATGCATTCACTCTTTCTGGAAAAAGTACTTATTAGCATTTAACAGTCGAATTATTTTCAGGACAGAAACATATCTAAGCAGGTTCATCATGTGATCTATGAACATCAGTTAATGCGTAAGAGCATCACACATGTCAGAGCCTTCTACCTTGCATAGTCAACTGGAGTTTTTCCACTGGAATCTTGCGTGCCAGGATCAGCACCATAAACCGCTAATAATTCTGCTTGTAAAGTCTGTCCTGCCTTAGCAGCAACATGGAGCGGGGTGTTTCCTTTCTCCTACAAGTTATTAAGAAAAAGCACATCATTCTACTAAATCAGTATAAGTATTATAAACTGTAAGAATTGATTGTATATCAAAATAATGAAAAAAATGTTCATACAGGATGAAAGAAGTTGGCTTGGGCTCCTAGGGAGAGTAATCGCAAACACGTCTCCAGATTCCCTGTCCTTACACTGGAATGGAGTTGCTGAAAAAGAAGCAGGATTGTACTTAATACAGCAGCAATAACTGTGATTCAGCATTTTTTTTTTCAGCCATGCTTTTAAGAAACAGGTATGCAAGAACTCTTGCTACAGCTGGTTTTTGTATACATTTTTCTACAAGTTAACTTAAATTGATGCCTCTCAGCCATCCACATCTCCAGTATCCATATATATTACCCCCAAGAAGTGGCTTCAAGTTGAAGTCAAGCTGTATTTATTTACATAATAGTGCTGAAGAACAGTAATAGTTACCTCAAGTCAAAAGCAACTAATTTAATTCAGTCAGATTTCACTGTTCTGTTACACACAAGTTGTAGCTTCTGCAGACTGCCAGAAAAAAACATACTAACCTTACTAAGGTCTTTGGCAGTAACACTGTCATCTTCACGGCATGGCAAGCGATGAACAAATGCTAACATTTGATATTTAGCTCTAATGAATTCTGCTTTATTGGGACTGTAAAGAGAAAGCCAAGGAACAGAAGGGAAAGAAAACAAATATTAGTGCTTTCACAGTAATAGAGATGCTCTAGAAAAAGGAAAATTAACAAGTGAAGATTGCATTACATCTTTGCTTGCTACTAGTAGCAAAGTTAGGCACAGAGAAATGTTTTCATTAAAAAAAAACAAACCACCAACCCAGTGCAGATTGTCTAACTATACAGAGCATACTTTTGTTACAAACATCAAAATATCTGCAGACTCTAGGATGTAGTGTATATTTCTTAAAAGTAAACATTGAACTTACAATTATGCCAACTTAAGATCTATACTTACTATATACAGTTATTTACATTTTAAAACGAAGCACCATATTCAGTGACAGAAATCTTCTCTCAATTTTTTTTTAATTCATCAACAAAACTTGATCCTATTAGTAGCATTCAGTTAACTGAAGCACATGGCATGAGAATTAAAAGTCTTTTGATTCAAGTACAAGTAAAGGTCCTCACTATTCAAAGCTAGAGTTCAGGAATGAATAGTTCAGAGAATTCAAGCAATGTATTTCCATTTTTTTTTGCAATAAATTTAAAAAAATTAATCATTGGAATTTAAAAAAAAAATAAAAAAATTTAAAAATTAGTGAACAAATAACTAGTTTACTCCTATTCTCTTCCAGCAACAAAATATCCACAGGTTCCCGTGGATACCTTGCTGCCTCTGTCACTGCTGAATAAAATAATCACGCTTCTACAAAAATAAAAATTCTGTAAATTTCCACTTACTGCACTTTATCCTGTGGGCTAGCTTTGCGCCTTCCACTCATAACAGAGGCAGGGTCCAGCAACGAATGTTCCCATATGGAGTTAGCACCATTATTATACAGTGTTTCAACCATCTGAAATCCAAAATATATACAAACAGGCAGTAAAGAAATTTTGCTCCTAGCTGCACAGACTGACTAATCAGATACCTGTAATTATTTTAAAGCGGACAGCAAGCCACTTGAAGCGATTCATATTCTGTGTGCCAGCATCCATAACCTACAGGGATATCAGAACCAGGCACATGCCTAGTAGGTTATTATGTGGAATGGAATAAGAACCCCCTTAAAATTCTCTACTCTTCCCAACAGCAGCTCTACTGAAAAGAGAGGCTTGCTATATATTGAATATTTAGGTTGAAGTAGATGCATTGCAGAAGTCTAAAGGAAATGTTGAAGGTGACCTTCCAAAACAAAGGTATCAAATTAAAAAGGCGTAGACAATTCTGATTTTAGTGGGCCATCATGACAAAACAAGAGACATAAAAGGAGACTAACGTAGAAAAAAAAAGAGTTTAAAAGGCCCAGCCCCTCTCAAACAAAAGCTTAGCGATTTAAAATTCATAAAAGAAAGGTTAAAAAAATTAATGTATCTAATTTTAATGAAGGAAGACAGTTTTACTTTTTACCTGCAGCAGTGTTGGAGGCCATGGTGTATGCTTGAGATGTCTCACTTGAGAGATATGACGCCCCAAACTTCGATGAACACTACAGCACTCATCGCAGATCAGAATCCCCCTGTTTATAGATGCCCAACAAGGATCTGAAAAAGAATATATTAATTACAACACAGAAAGCAACGTGATCTTGTATTTCAAACACAGGGTCTAAAATGAGGAGCCCTGCCTTCTAACCTTAGCTTTACTGCTTAGTCATTTTATGAGCTTGTAAATGTTACAACCTTGCTGGGCCTCTGGATGCTGGGGAAATAACAGTCCTTGCACTTACTAGGGATGTAGGAGTCCTAGGACAGCAAGGAGACCTGCTGTGGAAACTCCGAAAAAAGCTCCGCTGTTTGCAGTTCTTCCTATGAAGACAGAGTACCTTCCTCTGTAAGCATAACAGGGCACTAAATTTATTACCTTCTTGAAGTGCTTACATGTCATTAGTGGAGTCCTACAGAAGTATTTCTAATAATAGTGCCTACCTGCTCTTTTGAAAAACTCAGAAGTCTATAAATAAAAAGTGGTAATAGTAGTCATGCCTTTTAACATACTACTCAGTCTTTCATTCCATATTATTACAATGTTTTTTAATTTCCACATTAATAATAAAAACACTCAAGAGTACCACAGTAAGAAAAAGAGCAAGATACACATCTGTCAAGTTAAAGGCTCACTAAAATAAAAAACTGTCAAGCAAATTAACTTCAACTCTGAACAGATCCAAACTGAAGCCATCTTATAAGCAAGCTAGAAAGAAAACTGGTGGAAGGTAGAAATAGTAAATAACATACACTAGCTATTATGTAGCTTCAAACATCAAAAAGTATAAAACCAAGTAGGAATGTTATATCAGATTGAAACTGAATATATGCACAACAGGACATTAAACTGAGGTCCCTCTGCTGGTCTCAGCTCAGTCTTTAGAAGAAACTCCAATTTTCTGTCAGTGACACGTGAAACTCAACGTGCCAAGAACCCTGCAGTTACAGGCAACTGAGTAGCAAGACAGATCTTCAGATCTAGCATATCCCAGGAGAAAGAAAAAGGAATTCAAAGTCTCTTCTATTTTGGAAAACTCTTCTTAATTTCAAATCCAGAGATGAGTTCGAGACCAAATAAGTGAGTACAACACAAGCCTGGTATCTGATGAGAGAACTTCTGCATCCTGTCAGAGTACATCTAAGCAACTGCGCATCATAAAAATCTTCTCTGACCCATGCAATAAATTTACTGAATCCCTGAAACATGAGATCTGATCATAGTTGTGGTTTTTAAGCAGAGTTGATGTTGTGCGTGTGCTGAAGGCAATGTAGGCAAACCTGTTCGAACCATGGGCCATGAGGGATGGGAGCATCTATTCACAGATGATAACTATCACAGCCCAGAGCCAAATTAAAGCATATGCTTTAGAAAAAAACCTAACACAATTAAAAAAAAACAAATTAATAACAAGCATACAACCTCCTTATTAAATCATTCCATTATTTTAACAACTTTTACTTCTGAGAAGGAAAAAAATAACAACGAAATGAGATGCATTGGCGCTAACCTAACAAACCAAGACTGGAGGCTGCCTTCCAGATGAATGGTTCTAGTCCCTTTTCATTACAGACAACCTTATCACACACTCATTCATAAACTAATGAGATCCTTCTGAAAGCCATTTCTTGTTTCAATCACTAGTTACAGGCTGCTTGTCAGCCTCACTGTTTTGACTAACAGTCATCATCAGGTTTTTTTCTTTACATCCACCTCAATGCCTAACTTAACTGGCTCCAAACAATGGCTGTTCAGCCACGATAAAGTCAGCTACTGTTTATTTGGTCATTTCATGGCAGAAATGTGGCTTTAAAATTCTTCTGAAGAAAAAAGCTGCGGCCTTGGTTGTAAACTCAGCTTGTACATTCTACTCAAGAGAAACCACATCGACGAAAGAGTCCACGTTTCTACAGAATGTGTCAAAAACTGGCACCATTGGAAATGTGGATGGTGTGATGCAAAAAAAGACAACAATAAAAGAAAAACAAAAGGAAAGACAACAGATAGGTTTGGCAAGGGAACTGAAAAGTTCAGCACAATAGGCCAAGTGAATGCTCTGTGCTCCTACTACATGTTGGGGAGGCCAGAAAGAGGACCGACAGCAGCTCAGGCCCCAGTTTAGCAGCCTAAATGATACGGAACAGAGCGGATTTGACAGCATGCATGGTGGAGAGTGGACTGACCAAAAGGCAGTGGGAAGTTAAGCACTGCGACCTGTTTTCTGAGTCATACTGGTTTAACCGAGTTTTTTTTAATGAAACTGCACAACAATTTGTAGCCCCTCCATTCAATTCATACCTGGCTTAGTACCATTTACTTGTTCCCAAGGAACAGATGAGGATGGGAAAGGGGAGAAGGAACACAGTGTTAGACAGTCTGAAGATACAGATGGTGAGCTGTCAGGTTATGGGAAAATTGATATTTCAGGTTTAAATTTAGTTGTTTGTGCTGGAATTTATTTGAATCATTTTTAAAAGAGACCCAGTTAAGGACACAATCAAAATATGCATAAGCTGATACCAAAATACAACAGGGGAGAAGCTGCAAAGATAGGTCAAATCTGTTTTCAGGAACATGGCAGAGTGATTCAAAACAGGAAGCGTGTGATGAAGACAAGCCTGAACTGTGTGAACAGCGAACTCCTGCCTGAGAATAGGAAGTGCACCTCATGTAAAAGACAACTATTCATACTTTGCCATAGAAGCAAAGCGTATATCGATTAAGTTCAAGGGGCAAGTACTAAGTGTTACAGCAGTCAGGCATCCTGCACTTGCTACACCTGACGTGGGTGAAGAGGCTGCAGTCCCCCCAGGACTCCTGACACAGCGGCACACGTAGCAGCTCCCAAACACCCCTCTGACAAATTCTCTTTGGTTTAAGTAAATGAAGGGTTTGATTTTTTTGATTTTTTTTTTTTTAATTTAAGAAAGGATTAAGTTAAGATTTCTTTATATACACGGATAAGCCAGCAGATTTCTTCACCAAGATCAGGTAAATACCTGACAATGCTCTAATGTCACGACACAACAAAATAAGAGGCTGGCTTACAAGATTACCCTAATAGTGATTCTGATACACTGCATAGTCCTGACGAGTTTAACAAATACAAACACAGTAACACAGCTTTATCTCAGAGTCAGAACACCACTAATGTTTAAAAGCATAGATATGCTACCTTGTATGAGATAGGGACAACCGCCTACATAAGACGCAAGCTCTATTTATTGTGAAAACAAAATTCTATGAAGATAAAAGTAACTCCCTAGGAGTTAATTTGGGATTTTTATTATTTTTTTTTTTAAACAGAAGCCCCATTTTATAGAAGTTGTTATCCCCTCTCCCACATCATACCTTCTGGCCATTCAAATGCTATCTACATTACAGTGTTTTAATTCATTTCAGTATGTCCGTAAGTAATTATGTTGGAAGAAACAGCACAGAGCACAAGCAACAAAAACTACATAACTCTGAGAAGGAAAGACAACAAATATACACAGTTCCTAAAAAAAAAAGTAAACTGGACAGTTTTAAACATAAGAACAGCAAAACTGTAGACAGTCAGAAAAGGAGATGCAACTGACTTTCTAAAAACAAGATTTGTTTCGATAAGCTCCCAAATTTATCTGCAGCATAAGATAGACAATGTGCATGTCAACACAGAACATTGCTCACTGAACACTTCCAATCCGAGTCTATAGCGCGTTTCAGAATACCCCTTCTTTAGAAGCTTGGGATACCTACCCTCAACTCAGGCCGTGGGGCAAGTCACACACTTAACTTTAAATTTTACTTCCCCTGACCCTCAGAATAAGGGATGTCCCCAAAGTCCGTCCCGCTCCCATCTTCACAAGCCCCCCTGAAATGGCCACTGTCCCACTCAGCGGCACAACCCACACCCCCCTCCCACCTTTTAGCTCCGTGACTGGAAGACTTCTTTAAGTAAGCCTTCCTCCTCTCGAAGCTGAGGAGCTCAAGATTTACTTGTAAGCAGCGGGTGGTCGTCGTCCGCGGGCCGTTCCCCGAAGGCCCGGCCCCTCAGCGCGGAGCTGACCCGGGAGGGCACCGGGGGGGGCGGCGGTAACGGCCGGGCTGCCAACGCGACCTGGATGCTTTAGGACCGAAACGGCAGCGAGCTGAAGAGAGGCTTGAGCGCACCATCGCTCGGTCCGAGAACGAGTCCTTCAGCAAACGCCCGAATCGCGCAAAACCGCCGAAAACGCGTCCGAACCCGGCAAAACGGGCTCCCCGCCGCCGACGGGCCGCTACCAGGCGGCGACACC
>WAAD01002021.1:43484-53785 GCA_013389945.1 Fregata magnificens
GGGGCGGGAGGCCCCCAAGGAGTGTGGGGCTGTGGGGGGCACCAGGAGCAGGGGAGGCCCCAAGAGTGTGGGGCCGGGCCGGGGTGGGGGGCCGTGCCCAGCAGCAGGGGACCCCCAGGAGTGTGATTTTTGCATGGGGCACTCCTTGGAGCAGGGTGAAGGGTTCGTAGGGTGTTGTGGCCCAGTGCTCCCCCCCCCCACCTGCGGCAGGTGGGTGCCAGGAGAGAGGAGAAGCTCAGAGGGTCAAGGCTTGAGTAATCTGGGGTCTCCAAAACAAAGAGGGGGGGAACAGTGAGGGTAGGCACCCTGCTTCCCCCGCTCCTGCAGGTGTGTGGCATGATGAGTTCCCCTGGCAGGGCCAGCAGCGCATTTCCCCTGCATGTCCTGGTCTGGAATAATGACTACAGGCGGCTGGACGAGGAGCTGCGGGACAAGGTAACCGGGATGCCTGGCCGGGCGATAGAGGGGCTGCTGTGGGACTGGTGGCCCCAAAAGAGCTTGTGCCATGGTACGGGGCTTGGTGCTCCTCTCTTACTGCCTTTCTAAGGAGAAGTAGCCTTCATGGTACTCCCAGGTCTGTTTGCTGGGCTTGTGGGATTGCTGCGCTTCTTTTTCTTTACCTATTTATTTGTGGTTGCGGGAGTGATGTAAGAAGGCGTAGGAATGTACTTCTTGTTATGTAAGATATTAAACGTTGACTTCTTATCTGTAAAGCTGTGCTCAGAGCATTTGAGTGCGGGCAGAATAGCTCTATAGAAAGTGTTAGGAGTCATTGAAACAGATCAGGAAGAGCAGATATGATGGACGTTAATTTTTTTTCTGTGCCAGAAAAGCAATACATACTGCTTACCTTAATGGGAAGTCAACACGCAGAAAAGGTGGCTGCTGCTGCCGAAGATTAAACCAGCCTCTAGCTTGCTGAGGACCAGCAGTTCTTACAGATTCGTTGCTGTCCAAGACCATGGGGGCAGCGTTTTTGTACTGGCTGGAATGTTTTCAGCATCTCTGGTAAAAAAATGGATCATTGTTTCATGCTGTAGAGTAGAAAAATACAAAGCTGTTCCCTCTCTGGGACGGCTAAGCGAGAAATGGTAATGACGTAAGGAAATGGTCTGAAAAGCTGCAGCAGAGCTCGAGCAACAAGCATCCTTTTTGCTGAGATGCTATGTAAAAGCTCTGACATTTGCTAGTGTGGAGTATAGTTTGCAGAAGCAGAGCATATTAATTACATTATACCTGATACCACAAGTATATGAGCCAAAGATCAGCTGTGCCACCTCCTGACTAGTGACTATCATCTGCAATTCTAACGGTACACCACAATTTACTAATGCTTGCTTAGAGCATGCTCTTGTCCTATTTTGAGGAGAATCTTTGGAATGCAGTTACTTTTTATCTAATTCATGTGATCTTACTCCTTAACAAAATCTTTAACCTTGCTGGCACGTTGCTTCTGTGTATGTATTTCTGTTTCAATAATGTTGTCACCTGTGAAAGTTTGTCATTAAATAAGGATCATTCTGCTGCTTGTTAGTCTGAGACTGCAGTTCACACCTGTGAAGTGCTGCTTCCTACCTCAAACGCTTTATACTGTAAGGAAATGAGCAACGTGTTAAGGTGGAATATGTCTGTCTCTTACTTCCTTTATCTGCTTTTAAATAACTTCTTTTTTTAAAGTATTCCAAAGATATGTTTCCTCCTGCTTCCTTGGGATAAGCTTCTTGCTGTTGGAGGGGTGCGTGAGAGAATCAAAAGACACTTGCCAGCTGCACTTGGTATGGCAAATGACGGGTAGAATGTGTGGTTACCGGTTAACAGCAGCAAAGACAATTGGGAGGGACGCCTTAGAGTCCTTTACCTGTCAGTGCGGTAGGCATTGGAGCTGCAGGAAGTGGGGAAGCAAATTAATAAGTATTCCACCACAGAAGTGAAAAGAGAGTGCTTTAAAATGAAGTTTTCCCTACTCTGTGTGTGATCTTTCCAACTTAATGCTGTCAGATAACCGTGTTAACTTGCTTAATAACTTTCCTTTCTTATTCTGCTATTGACTTTCCCCTTTTCCTTTAGTTATAGATGCTCTTCTGTTTCAAATCTCTAAGCTAATAGTGAAAAATATGTAAGGTATGAGTATGTTGTGCTTGCATGTTTTGGATATTTATGCCTGTGTAGTTTTTTTCTTTTTTTTTTTTTCTAGTGACTCGTACAAAATGCCCTCACTCTTCATTGTGCTGTGTGTGTCAGTCAAATGGATGCTTTGTAAAATACCATTTGCTTCTATACCTTCAAAAAGTGCTATATAAAATTGGTGTTGTATGCCATGTTACTTTTTTTTTTCTCCTTCCCTGCCCCCTTATGTTGTAAAATGTTAAACCCTCTATTGGTCTCTCAGGCTGTTGACTGTCCATGGTGCAATGCACACAGACTAGAACTCCTGTCTTCTCCTGAAAGAGACCCCTTCTGAAGGGGGACAGAAGGGGAAATAATTACAGAAAAAGAAATGAGAAGCATCAACAAGAACTCAGTCATGTCTTACAGTGATACCAGTTCTGACCATGTCGGTTTTATAGGCCCTGTTCTGCTTCTCTTTTATTTCAGTGGGGAAGTAAGATTGCACTGTATGGAGTGCAGAAGGGCAGTACAGTAGTGTTTGACAACTGAGTCAACTGTGCACCACAGACTGATACGTGGGAATACCTAGGCAATATTGACTCCTGGATTACTACTGACAAGCTTTGCTTATATAAACCAGTGTGCTCTGATTAGCTGCATTTGATAGGACAGCCTCAGCATTATTTCTCTCTCGGATACTCAACAGGATGTTGATCAACGTGATCCACGAGGCCGGACCTTGTTGCACCTTGCTGTTTCCTTGGGTTATATAGAATCTGCCAAAGTCCTCCTTCAACACAAGGCAGATGTAATGAAAGAGAATGCACAGGGATGGACAGGTAAAGATAACTTGGAAAACAGAAGTCATGTGTTAATACTTTTCAGTTGCAGACGTCGTATTTTGATTGCTTTTACATTACGTATTGTGCCCAGAAAGCAAACTGAAACTAGCTTGTGTCTGGATTTCTTTCAGTTTTACATGAGGCTGTCAGTACAGGAGATCCAGAGATGGTACAAATGATTCTGCAGCATCGGGACTACCAGCAGACCTCTATGACACTTGGAGGAGTTCCTGAATTACTCCAAAAGATTAATGAGGTAATTATGTAGTTTAAACCTCTTACTCCAGACTGCAATTCTCATTCAAGTAGTTCAGTTAAGTAAACTGAAATCAGATGGGCAATTGTGTTCTTCGTTTCAACTTGCATATTTCATCCTTAGTCATGAACTCCAACATTGGAGGCTGAATCTTGAAGGTGTTACTGCTCCTATAGTAAAATAAGGAAGAATAGCTCATCAGAAAGCAGCAGTGGCAGGCCAACGTCTTTTATGTTTGTTAGTTTCAATTTCATTTTTTTAACGTTCATTTATCATGTCTCGAGTTCTGTTCCTTTTTGTTTTCCTTTATCTAAAATGTTCACGAGAAATGCTGTACTGAATGTTAGATTAAAACTATTTCATGAAATATTCATAAAGTATTTTCCTTCTCCAGACTCCTGACTTTTATGTGGAAATGAAATGGGAGTTCACTAGCTGGGGTAAGAATCCTGGTCATCGTTACCTCTTTTAAACTGTAGACAAAGGGACTTGCTTATGTACAAATGTCAAAGATATGCAGAGAAATATCTGCTCCCCAGAATACTTATCTCTTCACCTCTCAAAATAACCTCTTATATTTTTGTTGTGCAATTATTCTTTGTTTCCTGTTTCTTTGGTTTGTTTGTTGGTTTTTTGTTTGGTTGGTTTTTTTTAATGGAGAGTTTAGCCATTGTTAGAATTGCCAAAGACTTTTCTTGGGGTTTTTTTACCTATCTCTGGCTATTGATAACAAAGACAGTGATACATATGTATAGATGCACAGACTACTTGGGAAGTAGCTGCTTTTCTTTTAAAGGAACGAAGCTAGGCCTTACAGTTGACTTAATTTTCCAAACAGCTAACTATTAGACTGCTAGGAGGTGGAGTTTATGCCATTTCACATCCTTTAGTCTGAACTAATGTCTTCTTCCTTTTCATGTTCATTTTTAAATTAAATTTGGTGGATTTTGTCCCTAAGCTGATTGTTCTTAAAGCTAAAGAAGATCAGTATCTCGCCTCCTCTGGAATAATGATCGTAGTACTGAGCAATCCTGTGTCAGGGAAATAGCTTCTGCTTGAGTTCAGAATTCCTGTGCACTTCGTCTCTTGAATATTTTTTATTTACATTTTTCTCATTTTTCTTTTATAGTCCCGCTGGTTTCTAGAGTTTGTCCAAGTGACGTCTGCCGCATCTGGAAAAGTGGTGCCAAGCTGCGTGTTGATATCACTTTACTGGGCTTTGAAAATATGAGCTGGGAGAGAGGAAGGCGTAGTTTAATTTTCAAGGGAGAAGGTAAATATTTTAGCATGTCTGCACCATTGATCACCAAATACTATGTAAGCCACAATGAGAAATCCCGATTTTGCACAAAGACCTGTTGAGGCCGAGTACTAAATTTTAAAAAAGTTTTATACGTATATTCCGTGAATGTCTCATAGAGAGATTTGTTTTGTGGTTTAATGTAACGGCTTAATTTCTTTCCTTTGAGTAAATCTGAGGTCAAAATTGGCAATAGGGTTAAAATTTGACTTCAGCCTTTTACTTAGTTTCCCCCCTTCTGTTCTCCTGCCCCCCAAATAAAAAATAATTGAAGATACAGCTCCAAGTTTGATCTCAGTTGAGTGCAAAATACAGTGAAATAGCATCTACCCTGATTTGATGTACAGTATATTCTCAATTTTTCATTCTGAAATACTGTTGCTAAGTTTTTTAGATTGAAATGTACCATTTCCAACAGATACTGGAGGTTGGGCAGAACTAATTGAGATCAATCATGATGATAAGTTTGTTACAACGGAGCGTTTTGAGATTTCCCAACACATGAAGCGTTTGACATTGGGATCTATGACACCAAAAAGAAAAGATGTGGAAAGACGCCTTACATCTCCCATTATTAATACGTGCCTTGATACAAAAAATATTGCTTTTGAAAGGTAAGATACAATGTTTCTCCTAACAAACACTTCAAGATTACAGATGGTCATATTTGCAATAAAGCTTTAAAGACAAACTCTCAAAAGCCCTGGTAATAAAAACTTTTAGAAGTAGATCTGAAATTACTTTAAACTTCACATACCATTAGATAAAGAAATTTGGCTTGGTCAGCTTGCCGCTATTGCTTTGCATTTCACCCAAATCCATATGTATAGTGCTGAAACTAACGGGCAAGAACTTGCATCTTGTAGCTAAGTCAGTCAAATCTCATGTTAATTCTTTAAATACAAATACGTGTATAGTGTGTCTTTCCACAGACACACATTTGTCTTCCTTGTTTACTACATGTGTTTATCCAGGTATCTCTCAGCTTAGCTCAAACAATCCTTTTTATGAAGCTCCTTTTGGAGTGCTCTGTGATGCAGTAAACCACCCCTGTGATCATACAAAACAAGTATTTTCAAAATGAGATGTATAATTCCAGCATCTTTCTCCTGAACATTTAGTACCCTTTCAAAGCTGCCCAGAATTAGTCCCTGTGATGTTCACTGAGCCTTAGTAACTGCAGCATCTACACATCCAGAAACTAAGATTTCTTAGATGGAAGTGTTCCTACTATCCAGTTCCCCAAAGTGCAGTGAGAGGTGACTTTTGAAATTAAACTGTGTGTTAAAAGCTGCCATGCCCAGGCTGTCAGACAAAATAATTCGGTAAGTTTTTAGGCTGTCCTCCTCTGTGGCTCAGGTATCCACATCTCAATCTAAAATCGCTGTCTGAGCCTTTGCGCTTTGGCCGTGGACTGAATAAGAATATAAACAGCACGACTTCCTCGGCCGTCTTGTGATATGTGTGTGTGAGGACAGATTGACCTGTGCTTGTCTGGGGTTAATAATCAAATAACCTATCAAATGTTGTTTAAAATCAATTTTAGAGAAACGGGCTGGGGATTGTGTAGAAATGCAACTGCATAGATGCTTGTGGTGTTCACTTTTTGTCAGAACCACATCTGGATTCTGGATATGGAGGACGGAAAAAGCAGAAGGTGTAAATGGTTATGAGGCAAAGGTAAAGCCCATTCTATTCTATTAAGAGGTCTTATAGCTAACTGAAGTGTGGTTGTGTTTTGCTTTTATTTCCTGAATATTTCAGGTGTTAAACTACCCATCAAGAGCTTTACTGAGCAGGAGCGAGGAACTTCAAGGCTGCCAAGCTTGTGGGAGGCATGGTGCCTCTATGCAGGAATGTCAGCAGGGGCTTTAGGGGAGCGGGAGGATCAAAGCATTTCAGGAGAAGAGGGGCAAAAGATTCAGCATAACTGCTAGAACTCCCTTCCATCCAAAAGGTGGAACTGAACTCATTCTTGAATGTTGTCATTCCTTCACTGTTTAAAAGACAAGAAACCCCTTGGTGAAGTGCCTTGAGCACTCTCTAGTAATAGTATTGCAAGGAAATAACAGCATCCTGCTGCCATGAGTTGCATCATGAATTCAAGTAATAAAAGACTGCTGGTAAATTAAAGACCCTGACCGTGCTCATGAGTCATACAGTTGCTTAGATTTGTTCCACGTGACACTGTTTTTGTCTTCCATTTCACTTCAGTGAAATACTTTTGAAGAGGCTTTACAACCTTACTGTTTTAGGAATTTAAGTTAAGAATCACAAGAATTAATTTCTCTGATTCCTAAGTCTGTGTTTCTTCCAGGTTTTGGAATTTGTGCAACAAACTAAGTTTTGTAATTTCATTTAACAGAAGAATAAACGCTGAATAGCTTGTAGATCTACATTTATATGAAGGTTTTTCTCATAAGACTGCAGGACTCTTCAGTTGGATATGAGGCCAGTTGGACATGGGGTTCATTAGTGTTCCTGCAGATTTAAACTGTCACTGATTTTCATTTGGAAGGTCTTACAAGTGACCTCTCTTTAGAAATAGCGTTAGCTGACTTTGCTTCCCCATTCTCTCTTAAAATCTCTGCCCAGGTGGGGATTCTTTCCAGCAAGCTTGGAAATGCCTATCTAGTTTTGAGGTTGGTTTAGTTACTTACAAAAGCGTATTTAAAAGTGTGTAAATCTGCTTTCCAGGAACTTGGTTGAAAGGCTGACTTCTGTGGCCATCAAAGTCAATGACCAAACTCCTTTGCCATTCTTTCAGCACAGGATGCTTGCAAGATTAATGCTGTCGGGAGATACTATGGTGTATGAGTTGCAGGGTTTCTTATTTTATCAACTTGCCCAGCAGGTGGCATGTAGTTTCAGGCTTATCATAGGTCTGTCAAGAATATATTATGTAGGATTTCCATTATACCAAAGCGAATAGAAAAATCAAAGTGCAGCATTTCCTGTTGGTCGCCAGTATGTTAAAGATTAAGATCTTTGTCAATGAGAGGCAGATCCATGCAGCTTTATTCTGTCTTTAGATTTGTGTACATGGTGTTTTACTAGAGGGAATTCCTTTCTTAATCTGTGATGCTTTTTGATTTTTGTCCTTGTACGTTTTTTTAAAGGTATACATTGCAAACAATGTGAATGTGGTCACAAAAATCCGAACGGAACATTTAACAGAAGAGGAGAAGAAAAGATATAAAGGTAGTTTTCCTGTAGGGTAACTGGAAATAAGTAGAACCTTTTGGCTGGCTGATACTTCCTCTGTGTGACTGCAGAAGAACTGGGCAGATAGACAAGGGAAATACTTTTCTTGCTGACTTTGCCCTGCTTGACTTTCATATGTTGTGTGTCTGAGGTAGCTCATTACTTGACTCCTAGCCTACAAATGAACCAGTATTTATCCTAGCTGTATTTGGAGGAAAGAAGAGCCCTTCAAAACTGTTGAAAGTTTATTGAAAGTTTTAAAACCCTGCACTTTTCCATGCTTTTTCCTGCTCTGGAATGTATTCATGCCTTTGCTTTGGCCATGATCACAAGATTCATGTAGGGTTTGTTTGCTTGGACTTCTTGTTTTGTTGTGGTCCCCTAATTTCTTCTAGTATTTAAACTAGAGTAAAGGGTGACCAGCCAATAACCTCGTATGGAAACACTGCCCTTCATTGGCCTACCTTGGGGCCCAGGAGGGGAGGCACGGTGAATAATACAAATATCTGCTAATGATAGAAACCACTGAAAATCTTTGCCTCTATTCTGTGTATTGTACCCATTTTATACTGTCACCTTTAGGTCCTGGGCTTGCCTGGTAAAGCTTACAGGAAATGTGAACAGCTTACTTCACTTTGGGTTAGAAGCCTTGCTTGTTAGCCTGGTATGTACATAAATTTTACTGCTAATTAATAGTAATAGACTTTTTGGTTTTTCCCTCTTGCTATTTGAAGCTGACAGGAACCCCCTGGAATCATTTCTGGGTACGGTGGAGCATGAATATGGTGCTCAGGTGAGTGTCTTTGGCATCGAAACAGGTCACTGCAGCGCAGAGATCTGTGCTGATAGGAATTCTAGGTGTGTGGAATTGCCTCTTGTTTCTTTAGTTTGGCAGCAGTTTTGATTATGAGGTTTAAATTTTCCCTGAGGATGCTTTTGTTTAAGCCCTCAAATGTTCTGTATGAACAGCAGGTACCTCCTTCTGAACACTCTTACGAAAAAGACATAGAATCTGTTAGTACAGCAAGAGCCGGGGTGTGAGCAGTGACAATAAATCTGAGCAAGCACAGATCTTAGTGGCAACCCACCAGTAATCTGGGAAGACATGTCCACAGACCCGCAGGAGCCTCAGGTCCTGTGGGAGACAGTGCTAGCATGGTAATCATCAGGCAAAGATATGATGAGAGGATGAAGTGACATGTTAGCACGCTGCTCTTCAGCAACTTGGGGGAAAGCCATATACACTCTGCTGTTCTGAAATGTGTTGATAATTATTTCGATATGACTTTAGAAACTCCCTTGCCTCTGTACATACTTAAGTAAAGTAGATAATAGATTTGCCAACTGCTGGCTCTGTATCACGATGGCATTGCAGATCTTTCATGGATCTAGAGATTTTTCTTTAAAATAGCCCATCAAAGCTTTGTCTTTAATAAAGGATTTGGAGCCTAGGACTGCTGTAGCTTGTGTGTGCATCTCTGGTCGGTTTCTAGCTTTGAAGTATTTAAGTAGATTTTCCTGTCTCTAAATTGCTTGGAGATTTTTAACCGCAATAGGAAGCAGTCTAAACGTGTGTGCTTGTATTTATGGCTATGTGTCACTGGTCTCTAAAATATAGAATATGTTACTTCACAAGAGGGGACTTAAAAGTTTCGTATAGTAGCTGCTGTCTATTTGTTCTGTACTTTGGTGGGGGTTTTTTTTCTCTCTTTCCTTATAGAGTACGACCAAGACGACAGAGTATGCCGCAAGTAACAATCCTACTGCTATTACTCTGGAGGAATACTTTGACCCAGAATTTGATTTGAAAGGCAGAGACATAGGAAGACCGAAAGAAGTCACCATTCGAACGCAGAAGTGAGAAATAAAATTTTAACTATTTCTAGTTTGTCTCTTCCCAGTCATCTAAATCTCTGGAAACCATTTTTACAAATATCCAGTGTGGTTTTCCCCCGGCTTTCAAAATTAATCAAAAGAGAGATCTTGAAGTATTCACTATAGTCTAATTCTTTCAGCTATAGTCTAATTCTTCTTCCAGTAAGTCAAAGAAGAGATTTGGACTAGTGCCTGTAACTTGTTAGTAACCTCCTGTGCTTTGCCTTTAGTCTGACCAGGAATGCAGTTTGGTTTCTTGGAGCAGTAACTGTTCTGACTCTTTGAAATGTATGGAGCAGGTGACAATGCTGTGTATTTTGCTTTGCATCTGTTCCTAAACTGTAAACTTCAGATGCTTTTATGCAACTTTCTCTTTAAGATTTAAAGCAACCTTGTGGATGAGTGAAGAGTTTCCCTTGTCTCTTATGGAACAAGTCACTCCAATCATTGATCTGATGGCTAGAACTAGTGCACATTTTGCCAGACTTAGAGATTTCATCACTCTGGAATTTCCACCAGGATTTCCTGTCAAAATTGGTAATATTTAGCAATTTTTATTGTAGCATCTTCTTCATTTCCATTCTTTCTATTGGTTTTGCAGCATATATTTACAAAAAACATGTTAGGTTTTTACTAGTCATCTCACTGATATTTAGAACTGAGAACCCAGACGTATGCTGTCTTGTACATCTGGGGTCATTGAATCCGAATTCTG
>WAAD01002021.1:62035-77966 GCA_013389945.1 Fregata magnificens
CTGTCCCCCCCAGCCCCGTGGGCATCCCCCAGCTCTCGGCTGCGCTCCCCTGTTCCATTCTGCATCACCCTGAAGGAGAGCGGGAGCCGCCGGGAGGGGACGGTGAGGGTTCACCGCAGGAGACCAGCACACGGCCCAGACGCCGGCGGGGAGCTGCTGCTTTGCCTCCGCCGTGGTGGACGTGGGCGCTGGCAAGTGTTTAACGGGCCCAATAACTGCTGAGAAATGGTGAGACTGCGTTGGAAGCAACGTGGCATTACTGGGAAGCCGCGACACACGGCAGGTGGCTGGTTCCCACCAGCGCCAGGGCTGTTTCACCCTGACCCCAATATTTGTTTTTAAAACGAGATATATTAAAGTCTTTTCTTCTTCAAATGCTGGAGGCCGCCACTTCTCTTGCAGCCGATCCTCCTGGCTCAGCAGAGCTGCAGCATCGCAGGGGCAGGGCCGGAACGGGGCAGCAGGAGGGACTGACCTGCCTTCCTGGCTTGAGGGGGTCTGGCTGCAGCAGCATGTTCCTGGGAGCAAGCCGAGGGGCCACACAATTGCTCTACCGGACTTTTGCTCTTTGCAACAGCGCAAGGTATTTGTGTGTCAGGACAGCAGCAGCCCCCCGCTTCCCCCAGCCCAGCCCTGTGCTCTCAGCCGCACCACGGCGCTTCATGAACACAGAATGGCCGGCTCCGGCTCCTCTCCCTCGTCTGATCTCCTAACAATTGATATCAGCTTTATTTTCCACATCACTCACGGCACGGCTAAAGACATGCACTGCTCGCGCCAAGCAGGTTTGCACAGCAAGGTTGCGAGTGTCTCTAAGCAAGGTGTGTTCACGGCTTGTACCGTCGGACAGCAATCCCTCTGCTGCGGCACTTGCAGCTGCGTCTCCGTCTTCACGGGGAGTTGGGGTTCATCTCCAAAGCGGAGCAATTTGGCCCTTGGCTTCCTGCGGCAGGTCCCGTTCTCCCTGCTGTGGATCAGAGGTTTTCCTGCCCACAGCGAGAACAGCCTCCGGTCTGCCAGCACGTGCTGACGCCGCCGCTTCCTCCGAGGTGCTCGGATGCGACGAGAGTCAGCGGCCGGGGAGCTGCCGCCAGCACGTGCAGCTGCTGCAGGAGACGCGAGGGGCAGGTTGCTGTGAGGAAGGTGACAGCAGCTTCTCTTCTGCCTGCCCCATTGCTTTGTTGGGGCAGGAGCAGGAAGCCGAAGCAGTCTCTGCGTCCCCTGGACGTGCTGCCAGGCTACAGGACAGGTGACATGCACACCACCTCTGCTTGGAGGTCTCGTGTTGCTTTCTCCGGCCGAATGCAGATGGCAAGGCGCTGGAGGGTGTAAGCAGGCAGAGAAAAAGGGCAATGGGTTTCCTTCCCCCACCAGGGCCTGGTGCCACATGCAGGGCTGCCTGCCCTGGCGTGCCGAAGCTGTCCCCACCAGGATCTCGCTCGCTGCGGGGCCGGGGCTGTGTCAGCCTGCAGCAGACCACAGTGGGCAGGGGGCGTCCCAAAAATGGGCCGAGAGGAGGGGTGGCAGCTGGGGACGGTCTCCTGCCTCCAGGGCTGTGCCGATGTAGCCCCGCTGCCTCCTGGCCCAGCCAAAATCACAGCTTCAGAAATATGACTTAAAACAATCAGGCCATCGAGCCACGCTCCTCTGAGCCCTTTTCCAAGCAGATCTCCAGGCGAGATTTAATTGCCACGTGAACAAAGATGCTGAGGAGGTGTCAACCGTCTGCCTGGCTCCCCAGCCCTGGTCTTGCACTGAACCAAGCCGGGGTCCCTGCCCGCCCCCAGCCCATGCAGGGGCTGCAGGATTGCCCGCCCCACTCCTGACCTGCTTGAGAGACCCCGGCGTCCAGACGAGCTTGTACACCATGTAGAAAGGGATGCAGATGAAGGATGATGCTCCTATGAGGTACCCCACCGAGATGCTCCACTCAGGGTACTGATAGTCAAAGAGTGTCAGAGGCGGCTGGTCCAGGAGGGAGCTGATGACTATGAACTGTAATGAACGAAGCGGAGCCCGTTGGGGAAGGATGAGCATGGGGCTGGACCGCAGCAGGACACGCCCCACTGCCGGTCACAAGCAGGCACAGGGCAGTAGCAGGCCTGTACAGCCCGCAAAACCCACGTGCACCTGACACGCGCAGCCAGGAAAGCTCTTTTGTGATGGCCAGGCATCCCCGGCAGACCAGCCCCATTGGCTCCCCACGGAGAGCAGACCAGCTGCGACATCTCCCCAGCCTTGGCACTGATGGCTCATGCCATAGGTTAACAAGGTCCATGTCCCACTGCCACCGCTGCTTTCCTAACCGCAAAAGGCCAGCGTGGATGTTGCAGTGACATTTCCCAGACTGCCACCCCTCGCTAGGTGTGGGCTGGGAGGTCTTCGTCTAACAAACCCCACAGAGATGGTGGCCTGCAAAGGCTGCACGTCCCCATGCTGAAATGAAATAATTTGCTGTCTGCTTTCATTAGAATACTTCTCTCTTAATAACCTGGGCAAAGCGCTTAGAGCCGTAATTAATCCTCACAAGGCCTCTTCTCCTGCAGATCCTGCGAGATTAGACCCCTCTGCCTCTCACAGACGGCAGCCTTTGAAGTGCTGGGGGAGCTGGCATTTCAAAGGGGACAGGTCTGGCCTGGCGCACAGTGCCGCAGTGCCGTCAGAGTCGCAGCCGCAGCTGGCTGTGCCAGTGTGAGCGCGGGATGCCGCAGACCAGGAGGGTGAAACGGGGCTGCACTCACACCGATGCGAGCACTCAGCTGCCGGCTCCCAGCTTTGCCCTGGAGCAAAGCTCCAGAAGAGGCTGGAAAATGCTCGGTGAAACCTGCTGTCCCAGGGGCTGCAGGCAGCTTGTCATTGCCTGTGGCTGGAGCAGTGGCATGGGGAGCCAGCAGAGAGGGCTGGCACGATGTCCTACGGCTCCGGCCAGGACCGTGGTCCACCCTCCCAGCAGCTTGTTCACCCCATGCGAGCGAGAGGGGAGCCAGTGCTGCAGGCGCCTGGGGAGCTGGGCAGCAGCCGGTGAGGCGAAAAGCAGCTCCCCTGTGGGGCGTTCAGAGGGGGGT
Source organism: Fregata magnificens (assembly GCA_013389945.1). Taxonomy (NCBI): domain Eukaryota; kingdom Metazoa; phylum Chordata; class Aves; order Suliformes; family Fregatidae; genus Fregata; species Fregata magnificens. The sequence continues at coordinate 65,101 of WAAD01002021.1, forward strand.
TGACGGGCATTCAGAGGGGGGTTGACGACCTGGTCTTTAATTCGGGCCGTAGATACCCACCGCTAACAAGGCAGGGCTGACGGCAACCCAGCACACCTTCCAGAACATCCCTGGGGTGAAGCCCAGCATGACTTTCACGTCGTGGGAGAACCTCTGTATCCCTGCCGGAGGAGAGAGCCGTCACAGCCCTGGAGACCCGCAGAGGACGTGCGTACAGGGGCGTGGACATGACGCCCTCCATGCCCCATCCCAGCCTTGCCAGGAGTCACACATGTGCTGCTGCTCCCAAACCCCTTGGCATTTACTCATGTGCATAAGGTTAAACACTCGTATTTCATAACAGAGGCAGTTTCTTACCATAAAACCAGGAGACAGCTATCGTTTCCAGTAGCACCACCGCCAGGATCGAGCAGCCAGCACCGAACTCCTCCAGCAGCTTCACCACGTAGGCTCCCCCCTGGAACAGCACAAGGGAGGGGAGGGAGGCTGCAGACCCCACAGGGATGCGGAGCAGGTCTTTGGCAAAGTCCCGCACCAGGGGTTGTTGGAGAAATGAGTAGGTGTGTGGCGGGGATGGGAGCGGAGCGGTGCCTGGTACTCACGTAGGTGAGGGTGCTCAGGGAGCCCAGAAAACAGACTGTGATGAGGCAGAGGACAAAGAGCTCCCGTCGCCCGGCCAGGACCTGGGGGTACTCATCCATCACAGCCGTGATCACGGCCTCCAAGCCCCCAAACTGCAAAGGAAACGCTGGCGTGGGGTGGAGAAATGAGACATGGGGACAGTCCCACTCCCTGAGAAAATCTGCTCCCCCCACGGCCCCCTCTGCCTGTGAGCAGAAGGGGGATGTCCCATCCCATCCCCTCCCTCCGTCCCCGCACTGGCCATGCTCGGAGGGCTCAGGCAGGCAGCCCTCCTTCCTGAGGCCGTAGCTCCCATTGTCACCCCACCATTAGCCATGGGGCACGGCCATCCCCAGTCCCTCCTGGGGACACAGCCCCAGGCTGCACGGCTGTGCTGTTGCGCTCCACAGAGATGCCTACCGTGCTGTCCAGCCCCAGCGTTATCATCATCAGGAAGAATATGATGGCAAAGAAGGTGGATCCCACCATGTTGGCAATTGCTTCAGGGTAGGTGATAAAAAGGAGGCTGGGACCTAGGAGGGGACACTGGTTTAGTTTGCTGTTCCCCGGCTGCTCTGGCACAGCGCTGGGTGCCGGTGGCAATGCGCTTGGGGAAGATGCCCCAAAGCCAGAGCAGCCATGCCTGGCCCTGGCTGAGAGACAGGGCCGGACACCTCGCTGCCCTCCGCTCCTGGGAACTGCCCCTGGGCACAAGCCCCTGCACCCCAGCAGACCCCAGGGCCGGCCATCACCCCAGCCCCCCTCCGCTGCGATGGGCACACAGAGCCCTGGGGCACCAGGGCACCGTGGGGCCAGGATGGGGCAATCGTGCCGGAGGGAGGCAAACCTTTATCTCTCGCGACATCCTCCACCTCCACGTCCCTCATCTCAGCCATGTAGCCCAGCACAGTGAAGATGACGAAGCCTGAGAGGAAGCTGGTGAGGCAGTTCACCGCGCTGGTGACGAGCGCGTCCCTGGAAAGCAGAAAGCAGGGAGACGTGTCCTGAGGCAGAAACCTTCCTCCAGTGCAGCTCTCGCCCCAGCTCAGCTGCCCCGGTCACCTGCACCCCCGCCAGTTCTCTCTCCCAGCCCTGCATACCAAACCCATCAGTAAAATGGGGAAAGATGCTCAGCCCATGGCTGCGGGCTGCCGGAGCTGTCGGGATGCGGCTCCACTGCAGCCGTGCCTGGTGCAGCCCCTGTGCCCACAGGGTGCAGCCCCCGTGCCTGCAGGGACCCATGGCTGTGGGAGCTCACCGGTAGCAGTTGTTGTGGAAATGGTTGTAACTGGCAAGAGCAAGAAGGACACCGAATCCAGGGCCCAAGGAGAAGAAAATCTGCGCAGCGGCATCAACCCAAACCTGGCAGGAGAAGCAACAGGCAGGCTGGAGAATAGGCAGGGCGTCCCTGAGGCTGGGATGGGGCTGCGAGGTGCCCCACGGTGTGCCCATCCCATGGCGTGCCCACCCCACAGCATAGGGATGGGGTCCTTGTTGGTACATGCTGCCAAACCTCCTCTCTTGCCTGCCCCGTCCCCCCACAAGATGTCCTGGGAGCAAGGGACCTGCCACGGGACAGAGGGAGCTCGTTTCCACCCTGGTCTTCCTGGTGGAACTAGGTCCTGGGGTCCTGCAGCAGCAGAGTTAAGCAACAGCACCTCCGCTCCCCTGTGCCCAGAGGGGGGATGAAGTCGAGGGGAGCCCTGAGACCCCCATGCCCACTCCTCCCCGGGCAGGTTTGGAGCCAGCAGTGTGGCCCTGATTACCTTTAATGAGAATTCTGAAGTGCTGCCTGGTAATTACCCACAGGAAGCCTATTGTCAGGCCAGAGTGAGAGCACAAACAAAACCCAGTGGCAATGAGATGGGTGATTCAATTATAGATTTACATTTCCAAGAGCCTGTCCAGGGCATCTCATTTCTGTAGGAACAAGGGCCTCATTGCCCTTCGGCACTGGCAGCAGGGCCAGACCCGTGGGCAAGGGTGGGTGTGTGTCCTGGGGAGGGGGTCTGGGTGCTGCCATCCCCGGGGCGGGGGGCAGCCAGAGCTGGGGTGGCATGTCCCACCGCACACTCACTGCAGTGCTCAGGAGCTTGCCCCAGTCCGGGCGCAGGTAGAAGACGACCCCTCTCCAGGCACCGGGCAGTGTGGCCCCCCGGACCAGCAGGATGAGGAGGACGATGTAGGGCAGTGTGGCCGTCACCCATACCACCTGCAGAGAGGCAGCCGTCAGCCCCCAGCACCGGCAGAGATGCTCCACTGAGCACCCAATCCATCTGTGTTGGGCACGGCCGGCTCGCCCATGGCTGCTCGGGGTGGCCGAGGGGAAGGGGTATGGGGAGGAGGCAATATCCCATGTTTAAGCAGCCAGGAAGACTCCACCAGCTGCCAGGCACATGCTCTGCTCGGTCCCTCCTGCCTGGCCCTGGGCATGGAGGGGATGCTGCATGCCAGGCTGCGAGCCCCCATGTGCCCAGGGCTCTGGCATGTCCGTGCCCGGGCAGGGCTGGCACCAGAGCCCTCTTTCTTACCTTTCCAGAGGTTTTCACCCCTTTCCACAGGCTGAAGTAGACGATGGTGAAGATGAGGAAGAGGCAGAGGAGCAGCTGCCAGTGGATCCCCCCCACATTGTACAGACCCCCTGACTTCTGGATCTCCAGGACCTTCCTCCTGCGGGCAGGGACCCCCGTGGCCGGGGAGGGTGTCTCAGGCCAGCGCAGTGCTGCTGGCTCTGCCTTTGCAGGCAGCCGGGAAGCGGGCTCAGCCCTGGGCAGGCAGTCACACGCTCACCTCTCCCCTGAAGCACAGGGCATGGTGGCCATGAGCTCCCCAAGAGCATCCCCACATGATGGTCATGGGCAGTAGCGTGCCTGCTCCCAGGCACCCCGGTCCCGCTCCCCATGCAGCAGACCCGAGTGCCCCTGCAGGGACATTCCCCAGCTCAAACGCATTGTCCACTTACGTGCACTTACGTATAAAACTCTTCAGCGGGGGACCTGGAGAAGTTGGTCCAGGTCACATTGCTCCTCCCAAAGTAGTTGGTGCAGTCAGGCGTGTTCCAGGGGTTGTCGCAGCTTGCCCAGGGCAGGGTGCTCGAGAAGGATGAGTAGAAGTAGTAGAGAGCCCAGGCGATGATGGTGTTGTAGTAGAAGGAGACATACAGGCCAATGATGCAAATGGCAAAGCCGATGCCTGGGGAAAGAGGGGGGGCAGACTCAGCAGCCCATGCCAGTCCAGCCCTCTCGCCACCCCCCAGCACACGGCTGCAGGGACCTGCACCGCCTGCGCGGCCCCGCTCACCAACACTGCGGGGCCCCGAGTGCGCGGCGGTGGCCTGAGGCTGGGGGTCTCTTACCTTTAAAGATGGGGCAGATGCGCTTCCAGATGGGGATGGCGCCCGTCCTGTGGAACTGCCCTAGGGCCAGCTCCATGTAGAAGAGGGGCACCCCTCCGAAAACAGCCATCAGCGTGTAAGGGATGAGAAAGGCTCCTGCGGGGCGAGGAGCAGAGTGGCGGTGACCACTGTGGCCCCGCACTGGCCGGCGAGCACAGGCAGGCTGCGGGTGGAGGGCTGCCACTGCCATCCCTCCCCGCGCTGCAGGGATGTGTCACGGAGTGGCATGCACGAGGGGTTTGGACGTGTGTTTGTGACATGCTTTGCAAATTATCTGTTCAGAGAGGCTCACGGATGTGAGGACCCTGCTCAGTGCCCCAGCTTCCCGTGCTGCTGTGTTGGTTCCCACTGGTGTCCCAGCCTTTGCTGGGTAGGGATCGTTTGGCTGAGATGGTACAAAGAGCAACAGAAATCATCAGGGTGCAGGGGATGGGACACCGAGCACCTCTCAGGTCCAGAAGAGTTTTGGAGAAAATCCCACTGAATATGCATGGTCACCCCAAGACACAAATAATTAATGCTGTAATCTGCATTATTCATAACAATGTCATCTGTACCAGGGCTACACTTGTACCCCATGGAGGTTTTGGAACTGGAGCTGCTCACCACGCTCGTCAGAGTAGCCCTGCTGGGACTAGTTAATTTAACCCCCCCGGCTCCTCTCTCTGAGAGCCCTCCATGTGCTGGGGGAGGCGTGCGGCGCGGCATCCCCAGCATCCTCCCACAGCCCCCCTCTTTGCCTGGCAGGGCTGCTGGCCCAGAGGTGCCATGTTCCTGTTAATAACCCTCAAGGGTTTCTCTTCTAGGAACAGCTCCAGCTGATGGGTGAGCCCACCGCCGGCCTGGATCAGCGCTCCCACTCTGCTCTGCGTGGACCATGGCTGTTCTTTCCAAGAGCTGCTGTTTGAACTCCTCACCCTCCTGTGTGCGTGGGGCGGGTGAGGAAAGCATCTGCCTGAACCACGCCAATGAAGAGTGGCTAAAGTTTGCTCCCAGTCCCACAGGAGTAAATCACAAATAACTGTGCTTCAGTGTGGGCACCTGGGATCCACGTTTTAGCCTTGAGTATGGTACTAATTATCGCCTCCTAATTTTCCCAAGCAGTAGAGGACGTTACTCGAATGCCAACTTTGGCAATTAAATCCACTGTGCTTTTGCAAACAGCACAAAATTTTCATTCCTCATTTTAATTTCCATGCAAGGGGTTTTTCTACCCTGCTCTATTTAAAGCAATTTATTTAGATGTCATTTACCCAAGGTTTTTTTCCTTCATGGAGCTTTTGTATCTTAACTTCCTGTCGATCACTCATAGGAGTGAACAGCGGCGCCGGGCTGCGTGTCCCGGGGAGCCGGGGCTCTTCCATGGGGTCCAGCACTGCCGGCTGCATGGCCGGGATCTGCAGCAGGCAGCTGGGATGCTTGCGAGGATTATTTTAAAACACGAGCCATCAGAAAGGATTGCTTTCACAAAGTCACAAGATCATAAAGGGTACAAACCTCCCACCCCAGATTTGTGGATTCTTAATCCTTTTATGCCGTTTGGACCATGCTAGTTTTCTCTTTGTGATCCTAGAGCTGCTAACGCACCTCTAACCATGCCGGGAAAAGAGTGAATGACACCAGGGAAGGAGTGAATGGAAGGGGATTTTGAATGAAGAAAGGCACAAAACAGAAAAGACACAGATGTCAGGAGAAGTTGGGTCGGTCTCTAAACCGCCCTCTCCGGAGAGGAGCAGCTAGAGACAAAGAAAGAAAAGAAACAGCAAGTTTTTCAGCATAGGAAAGATGAAAACCAGATTTCTTTCCTCCAAAAGAAGACTTAAATAATCCTAGTGGTGTCCTTACCCCCTCCGTTTTGGTAGCAGATGTAAGGGAACCGCCAGACGTTGCCCAAATCGACAGCGAATCCGACGACCGACAGGAGGAAATCCATTTTTTTGCTCCACTTGTCCCTGGGGAGGGTTTGGGGTCCCAGGGGTGCGGGGCCGGCCGTGGGACCCGGGCGGGGGGCCGTGCCCTGCCGGGGAGGGNTGCAGGATTCAGGCTGAATAACTTGGGGACGGGAAGGAGTTTTCTGTTGCTGATGACAGATCCGAGGAGGGGAGGGTCAGGCTGACTGCGCTTCCCCACCTCCCGCTGGAAACCCACAGCACCGAGAGCAGCCGGCAGAGAAACCCATCCTCTGATCAAAGGCAGGAGGGGGAGAGCAGTTTTCTGAGCACAGGGCTGAGGCGTGGGGACCAGCCTCACCGCATGGGTTTCTCTGCTCCCCGCGTCTGCACCCGAGCGGGGTTGGTGAAACAGAACTGTATTTGCACACGAGGTGGTGCTTCTTCCTCCTGAAAACTAGTTATTTCTTTCTCCTTCGTGTGTTTTGCAATTACCCCTCTGCGAATGATGACACCAGACCCACCAAAGGAGATGACCGCTCATTCTTGCAGGGGAAACTCTGCAGAGTGAGGAGGGCCTGGAAATACCCCCCGGCTGGGAGGCAAGTGCAGGGCACAAACTCGACCGGCGCTCGCCCTGGGCCCACCAGACCCTCAAGGGCTAGGGGCATCTCTGTGCGCTGCCGGGAGCCAGCACCACTCAGGCAGAGCTGCCCGGTTTGAGCCATCCTGCGTTGCCCCATCTGTCCTCATGGACTTGCTGGGTCTTTCTGTAGCCCAGGGGTGCAAATAAGCCGCTTTAAAGTGAAATAACATTTGGAGCTCAGATGCAATCAGAGAGGGGATGGCAGTGTACCGAAAGGCATTGCTCTTTTCAGTTTGACAGTTTAACAGCAAATTTTATTGCAAATGAAATGTGCCTGTGGAGGCTTACAGCCCGGGCAGGTCCCTGCATCTCGCCCCTGGCCGGGACACAGGGGCCGGTGCCAAGCAAGCCCTTGCCCGGGACCACCGGTTGCTCCCACGGCCCCGGGGTGCTCCAGCACCAGCTTTTCCAGGCACCCTCATCTGTAATTAAAAGAAACTACAGAAGAGATCAAACCGGGAACTGCGGTTCTTAGGGCCACGGTTAGCGGGTTGCTGTGACGACGTGACGCCAGCTGCCCGGCGTCTGCCCAGCACGGGAAACCTCTGGACACTGTTAATCCTTCAGGCACACGCATGGAGACCTCTTAGAAATGTCCAGTTAAAAACACTGGTGGGGTTTTTTTTTTTTTGGTGTGTCTGGCTCTGGCTGCCGGGGCCATTGGACTGGAACAGCTCAGGGGGCTGATGCTGGTCCCTGGGCAGACGTCCCAGTGCTCTGGGTGGCTGCAGCGAGGTGGGCAGGACACGCTGTGCCTTGGTGGGTTTAGTCCAGCTGCGGTGGCACAGCCACCCCAGGGCAGGGACGCGGGTCTGCCGGGGGACGTCACCCCACTGGCTCCTCGCCCACACAGCGTGAGCACGGGAGTCCTGGGAATGGGTTTTTTTTGTCTTCACCAGCTACCCCTCCTTGCCCTCCTGCATTTGGCTGCCCCCAACACCTCACCGTGTGCCCCCAGGTGTTCCCAGACCCGGTGTGGGGACCACAGCAGTGGATGGCCAAACTGGGGTGCCCAGCCCCGAGCTGCCCCGTCCCAGCGGGCAGCGATGGGTGGTGGATCCGCTCCTGCCACCCACCTGCTGTCGGTCCCCGTGCAGGGTGGGCTGCGCTCAGCACGGCTTCTCTCTCTCCGCTTGTGGAACAAGAAATTATTGTTCCTTTTAACACCTCTCATTTGAAAATGCAACAATTTTCTGCTTGTGCATTTTTGAGGAGCGACTGGTAACAGCTCTCTGCACGGGCTTTTCTCTGAGCAAAGAGGTTTAATTGGAGGGTGTCAGGCTGATCCCACGTACTGGTCGCTGCGCTGGGTGGGGAGCCAGTGGAGGTTGGGGGGTCCCGCCGCGGCCAGGCAGAGCCCCCACTCCGTGAGCCTGTGTGCACGTGGCCCCGTGGCTTTGCTGGTGCGGCTCTCCCCCGAGCCAAGGCCCGGCACACAGGTGAGGGACAATTAATCTCCTGCGGGTTTATACGGGATTTGTGTCACTCCTGGGACTTTGCAAACCCGTGAATTTCAGTTGCAGTCCTTATAATACGGGTGTGGGCGCAGCCATCGGAAATTAAAGGCAAGGCTGTACTCAGCTGCTGGTGCTGTGGGGGGCTGGCAGAGGGGCTGCAGCCACCAAGGGCTTTGAGTCTTCCCTTGCTTAGGGATGAAGGTGAGAAATCCCCGCTGACGGTGTGATCTGTCTGAGGAGCGTGCTGGGGGAAGCAAGGTTTAATCCCCCCTGACTGAGGACCATTTTAAGGGCATAAATGACAGAACAGAGACAGCTGGCGCCATAGCAACTGTAAAAAAAATAATAGCTCTTTCTCTGTAGCTGACCCTTCTTTTCTCTGGGTAGTTTACATGCAATGGCTCAGTGTGCTGAGTGTGGAGACCCTCCTGCACCCAGGTCCTGCTCACTGCTCAGGAAGCCTCAGCAGATGGGCTCGGAGTCTCTCCCAGCCCCGACGGGAGCAGCCGGCCGTGCTGGCAGGGGGGTGCGAGAGGTGGTCTGCGCTCGTCTGCAGGGAGCAGGTCCCCCCACAGCATCCCTCAGCGTGGGGTGCCGGGCTGAGGCCACTTCCCAAGGGTGAAGCAGCAGCTATTCAAAGACCGGCGTCTCTTTAAAACTAAGCTACTTGGTCTCCTGAAGAGCCTCTTGTTTTCTCCACATTGATCTTTTAAATTATACGTGATGAGGGGCCCAAGGTGGGCTTTGTACTTGCACCTTGGGCAGAGCTGAGCATGCAGGAATGGCACTAGCCAGGCACGGCTACAGCTATTCCCACAACAGCTCCAAGCCAGAGCCGCATGGTGGTTTTGCAACGCAGGGATGTGCAGCCTCCACGTTGCCATCTAAAAGCTCCCTGTGCAGAGGAACAGACCAGCTCAGTTTCCCAGCACACCGATGCTGCTCCACTCCAGCCGAGCTGATGTGCCGCGCTGTCGGTTTGATGCCGATGCTGCTGTTCCAGTAGCCTCCATCCCTGACAGATCCCCCCGGGTCCTCCCTGGCGAATGAGCCGTGAATGCACCCAGTGCTACCGTCCCGCTCCCACCTTCTCCTTGGGCGCCCGACCACCCACCCGTGCCACTGCCCGCTGCCTCTCTGCACTGACCCGCTAATGTGGCTGCCTCTTCTCCAGCATCGGGTCAAGGCTGCCGCTGTCAAGTCAATGAGGAGAGAGCTTTGAAATCTCAATTTTTTTTAGAAGCTGCAAGCTGGAAAGACCATTGCAGGTTCTCAGGGCTACTGGAGACGGGAGGAGGGCAGAGGGAGAGGTGTCTTTGGGAGATGGTTTTCATTGCGAGGAGTTGTGCTCCCCAGACTCAGCCCTGGTGTTTTGGGGCCCTGCGAGCGCCGAGCTCCCAGCAGGATCCTTGGCTCTGTGACCCGCTGGAGAGACGAGTTTTCCCCAGAGTTTTGTTTATTCTGGTCTCAGTTTTCCAGCCCCCGTGTAAGGGGCTGTGCGTGTTGCTCCAGCCTGGCCCATCAGCTGTACCGCGTGGGGCTCTGTGTGCTCATCAGTGACATGCCACATGGGGATGTTTTCTGGGTAAAATGTTGCTGTTTTGCCACTTGTAGCCAAATATTTTTGTCCATCATCTGACATTCAATTAGAAGCATTTCAGAGAGGAGGCTATGGAGACTATGTAGCATTTGAAATAATACACAGCCGAAGTCAGGGGTGCTGGATCTGAGCGTTCGCTTTGGCCCATGATGAGGAAGGGGCAGCCGGCAGGCAGCTACGACGGGGGTCTCTGCCTTTTATTTACTGCAGCTCACGCTCTGAAAGCCGCCTGGTCCCCTGCGCATCACCCACCACGTTGTCTAAATTCCTGCAACATCACGGTCAGATGTACTCTGTGCGCTCCCTTCATCAGTTCACTTTTGCTTTTTCCTGTTATTTTCTTTACTCAAAGCACAACTCACTTTAGATTTCAAATGTAGAGTTTAAATCTAGCTCAAATCAGATTTAAACTGGAATTTCCATCGAGTTAGAAGTTGTTTCTAAACAGTACGATTATTTGATTAGCAGATTGCTTTTATCCTACCTGCTCATCCATGCAATGAAATGCAGAAAAGTGAATTGAGGTCTTAAAACAACTATCCTGTTTAAGCTGCAGAGGCAGCAGTGGGGAGTTTAATTTAATTAGCATGATACTCAGAGATGTAACTTAATCACATTAAGTATAGATCAACGTGCTCTCATTTAAGCTCTCCAGACTTCAGAAAACAGGGGCCAATCATCTCCCACCCATCTTTAATCCAGGGAGAAGCAGAATTTTCCAAGGAAAAGGAACCAGCAAGGCTTATGGAGAGCTTGCCCCTGTGCTTGTTTAAGCTAATTTCTCCCCAAAGGAAGGTAATAAATTAGTAATAGCTCCCACCCCCTGTACATCACCGTTGTTCCTGGGGAGAAAGAAGCCAGGAAAATCACTTTTTGTCCCTCTCAAATGGCCTAAGCATTGCCTGCCTTGGTACACGGTCCCACTGAAGTGCCGGCACCACCAACCACCTGAACCTTTCTGGGTTCGTTGGGCGTGTGGACGCTGCCCACCCCGTGCTAGTTAGCCTGGAGTATCGCAGAGAGGTTGACAGGACTGAAGATTGTACAAAACCAGCACGGTTCATTAACAGGAATCAAAATGATCTCCTTGCTCCTCTGGGCTTCCCTCTGCCAGCGCTGTGCATTTGAGCCAAGGTCACCAGGTGGTCATTGCTCCCCGAGCTCGGCAGACCCCAGGAGTGTGGGTCCCCTTGGCATCACCCCTCGGCCGCATCCTGCCAACACGGGTGCGGGGGGAACCAGGACAGCGCTTGTCAGAGCACAAACGCTACAGCAGAGCTGCCAAGGTGTTCTGGGTGCTGTAAAAGTTGGTTGGGCTCATCTTGGCCCTTAAAATAAGTGGGGTTGGTTGGTTTGTTGGGAAAGGTCCTAAAAGACTTGTTTTGGCTCAGCTTGGACAGACTCGTTTTCCTGATTCAGGCGCTAAACTGAACAATTCCTGCTGTCCCCATTCTTCTGCTAGTCAAGAGGCAGGTCAGTGCCTCCAACATAATTTTCACAACAGCAAAAGGGAGAAACAGGCAGGAGAAACTTGTCAGCCTGGCTGAGGCCAGGTTCAAAGCTTTGTCAGGCAGCCCAGGCTCTCCCGGCTGGCGGATGCTGTGGGTTTAAGTAACTCAGACAGGGCTAGAGAAGTTTTACAGAGACCAGAGCCACGCAAGCTGCTGTGCGTGACACGTCCGTGCCGTGCCCTGGCTCCTCAGGAACGCGGCACCTTTTCCATTTCAGCATCTGCACGTATGCAGAGCCACGGCTCCGTGCCGTCCCTGCGACAGCTCGGGGTCAGGGGAGCAAGCAGGCCGTCTCTGCCCTCGGTAATTTGATTCACTGTTGATATCTGATGGCGCTCCTACATGGTGTTTTATGAGGCCGCGATGCCTTCATTATGATTGTTTATTAGCCTGTCTTAATTGCCTGTTCAAGACTCTAGGACCCGCGGTCATCAATAAATGACAGGCAGGGTTGCAGAGTAGCAGAGCTCGGTAGGCGCCGAGCCGCGTGGGCTCTGCGAGCACAGCCTGAGCCCCTTGGGCAGGGGCGTGCTGCAGCCCAGCTCCCGGCCGGCTCTGCGCGTCTCAGGTCGGACCTGAAAAGCCCTGGGCTCCTGCCTCTTGGCGCCTTCGGTCCTTCTCCTCCTGCACCCCTTTTGGAGGAAGGGGACCCCATCCGCAGGGCTCTCCATGGACAGACCCCCCCGGCGCAGGCTGCAGGGCAGAAGAGATGCAGCGGTGGCAGCTGGTGAGACCGGGCAGCCGGCCTCGCTGCCTTGGGGGTCCGCAGCTGGCGGTTGTGGGGCGCAGAGCCGCAGCTGTACGGACAAACGAGGTCTGAGACCCCTGACGCGGCACGCCGAGTTGCCACGAGGGGCCCAACCTGAGGCCGGGGGTGACTCCCCGGGCTGAGATCGGCTTCCCGAGGGTCGAGTCAATGCTCAGTGACTGCAGACGGGAGTTGTGACCCCAAAGCAGCGGCACCTGGAGCTGCCTGCCCAGGCTGGATTCCCACAGACCCCGGAATCTTTCTGGGATCCATCCGGATGAGCGATCACATACCCCCGAGCAAGCCGGCCCCGTTGCTGCAGTTCAGTAACATTTGCGCTGCCACCACCTCTGTTAACAGGGCATTTAGCAAGCAAATAAACCGTGAAAAGCAAATAACGTACAAGGAAATAGGTTTTCTCTACAACGGATATGGCGCAGGTATTCTCCTGACCCCTGCGCCAGCGGTAAAGTACAGAAGGGACCAAATTCTGATTAATCCTGAGTCCAGAGCTCCCTCCTGTTCTCCTGGCAGAGGAATGCCCAGCCCGGGCGGCAGAGGGGAGCCATCCGGACGGATGGTTCCTGCAGTCTTCAGGGTGACCGAGCATCAGCACGGAGCAAAAGGCAGCTGCTCTGACACAGCCCAGCTCCGGGTGCGGCACAGGAGCAGTGCCGGGGGCTGCAGGGGCTGGCGGGTCACCGGGGGGCTGGCGGAGGTGGGAATTTGTACCAGGCCGGGAGCTTCCCTGCTCTGCGTGCTGGGATTGAGTCCCTTTCCAAGCGACAGCAGCGAGGGCCAGCTGGGGCTGCGTCGGCGGCTGGCGGCCGCATGCCGGCATGCAGTGTGGCCGGGCGCTGCTGCCCGCGCGCTAATGCGGTTTGTAGTTATTGGAAACTGGACTGCGAAGGAGCCGGGATCCTGTTTCTATGGAAATGTCCTGGAACAGCAAACGAGGGAAGAGAAAAACAGAAGACGCGTTAAGGGGAGCTGCTAGGCA
>WAAD01002021.1:81377-136960 GCA_013389945.1 Fregata magnificens
AATAAACTAATCCTTATGTAATAAACTAAGCTGCAAAATTGACTATTTGTCAGCAGACTGCAAGGGAAGGAGTGGAAGTATGACTTTCTGAGGAATCCTGTTTCCTGTTATGCAGGATAAGAAGCATAACCAAATCCCCTCTGATTTTTTTAGAGCTTTTATCAGATGGAATGAGGCTTCTTTAAAAACCCAGAGCCTGAAATATCCAGGTTTAGAAGGGTGTCGGATTCTCAACTAAAAATGTTCTTCTTGCAACCCATACTCCTCCCTTCTTTTGCAAGCTTCATTTTTAATAGAGGAGAATCCTGTGGTGTGTTTTTGACCTCCTCCAGGTAATTGCATTGCATACAAGAATAGGTGGGGAAGCAGGTGTTACCCGTGCAATACAGGCTGTACTACGCTGTGCCTGGAAAATGAGTTGTGTGAAAAGCTGAATGGAATATGAAAGTAAACAGTTTTCTTGCTTATTCTTCTGCGACAACTTAGTTTATATTTAACTTGCCGTTCAGCAAGTAGCTTTAAGTCTTTCACTCATCAATACTGAACTGCTGTGCCTGTATTTAACATTTTGCTGCCTGTCCTTAGAATTTTTTAAAAACCGATATTGATTGACCACAGCCCGCTCGCTTGCTGATGTCCCGTGGTCTTCTATCGGATATATTGTTTATTTTTTAATAGCTTGAATGGTTGTCACACTGTAGCTGTTGACTAATTCTATCATCATATATCAATAGGGACAACAGTCAGTCTGTCTTCCTCCCACCCTTTAAACGAAGTGCCCCCACTACGCAGCCATATTGTCTGGTTGGTGGCTAAGTAACACAGAGTGACTGGTAAGAGCAATATTTTTGCGGCTTGGGTTTGTTTTTCTGGAGCACATATGTATGCCTGTGGTTCCAAAATATCAGATTGCGGGTGTCAATGCCAGCTATTTCATTCTGGATTGGTAGAAAATTGTAAATTAATTAAATGTTATTAGGATTTGAAAAATTAATGTTGNAGATGAGGATGATAAGCTGCAGGTTTGTAATGAAAGCCGCTGTTTCCAGAGGGACCTTCTGATGTGTCTCAAGCACCCAGGTCAGCCTTTTTCAAATGTTCCTGTATCAAACGTAAACAGACGGCTTTAATGCAGCATTTCTCGATTGCCTGCATTGATCTCTTCTGAAAAGAGTATTACTAATCGCTGGGGACCATTTTTTCTCCTTTTGAAGATAAAAGCAGTGGTGTGCAGAAGTGCTCTCATACTCCAGAAACCCCTGGCTAGGTCTTTCATACCCAGAACAGTTTCCATGCTGCTTTCCTCCTTCTTTCATCTTCCTTCTTGGCATTCAGAGAGACAAGATCTGTATGCCAGAGGCGCCTCCTTCCTCCCCACCCAGCCTCTCCTCTCTTGCTGCCAAAATGTCATCCTCTTTTCCTTGTGGCGTCCTGGCTGTTGCCATGGAAATACCTGGTTTTGCACAGATTCGGGACTTCAAAGCAATTCGGGGCTGGAAGTTGCACCTGGTTTCAGTGCAAATAGTGTCAGTTTTTGCCGTGTTTGCTAACTGAATCCAAAATGCTTGTCAGCGTAACATTTAGCACTTCAGAAAACAGAAGCTTTGTGGTGTGATGGGTGCAGAACAAAACAGGGTAATAAAGCTTTGAGACCAGGTGTTAAAAACAGAAATGACTAAAGTTTTTCCTGAAACATTGCAGCGTCCGTACTGAGCATCCTACAGCTAGCAGTGCCGACAGATGGCATGGAAATTTGCGCTTGACAAGCACAACAGGAATAGAACCAGCTATAACTTGATCTTAAATTAGTGTTGCATGTCTGGATTTTTGGCCAAAAGTTCCTGCCCTATGAAGAAAGTCTGGTGCAAAACACTGTCAGCAAATACACATTGCTGGGATCATTCCTGTTTCCCCCAGGGTACAACGTTGCGTTACAGACCCTTCCATGTAATGTCTTTTTGATTTCTTTTCCAGCAAACTGTCCAAATATTCAGAGTTTATATGCATTAACACCTTCTTCCTCCTTACCCCCCCCAAGGAGACTCAGCCCAGCTCCCAGCCGTGAATATACGTGGTTCCTGGGGAAGGTCTGCTGGCTGGCCTGAAAATCCCACGTGTGTCACATGGCTGATACCCCAGCTGCAGAAGATGCTATGTTTTATTTAGTAAGCGGTGATAAATAATTAAATAAGACTTTTAGAGAAGCCAAAGGTCTCGGTTGGTAGAATTACGATCGATGTTTCTGTGGCAGCAAGAATATGGAGCTGCCAAACGGCTTCATAGGCAAGAAGTGCGTGGTGCCATTACAGCTGTCCCCGTGCTGTCCTCCCATGGTGCAAGGGCGCCGTGTTCTCTGTTGGTCCATCCAAATGGCTGGCGAGAGTCCTTGAAGTCTCTGGGTATAAATAGTGCATGTACTCTGAAGCTGGCAGTATTTTGACTGATTGGAGCACAATTAATTGGAATTATTTAGTGGTCAGCGAGTAAACTCTTAGATACGTGGCAGAGCTTGGCTGCAACTTGTGATGGGGCTGGAAGAGTCAGCCTGGCGCTTGCTCTTGGAATAGTCAGGGTGTTTGTTGCTGGAAAGATAAGAAACTGTATCTTGCAACACTGAGTTTGATAAAGTGAGTTATATAAACAAGTCTGCTAAAAAAGGATGTTGTAGCTTTGTCGGCTAGAGCAACGAGACAGGCAATAGGCAGACATTTCATTTTCAAATGAGAAGATAAATCTGGTTTGTGAGAGGTATTGGACTGAGAAGTTCCGCTTTAGCTGAAAAAGTGGCTTTTAGCTGCAGCGCAGGCGATGCAATTGGAGGTACTGGTTTTTTCTATCCACCATGCCCAGCATGCTGTGCCCCACAGCACCAGCGTGGGCAGTCCAGAAGTAGAGGACTTGGGGTTTGGGCTAATGTCTTTGTGTCCTAGAGCTGAACAGGGATTCTGCACTTGCTTTGCACTGAACACTGAACCACCTTTGGTACAAGCCGACCTAAGAGCCAGAGACAAAAACCAGCCTCGTGTTTCTGCCAGGAAGTGTCAGCTGGGTGGCCTGATGGCAAAGCCCTGCAGTGTCACTGCTGGAGTTGCGGTGCAAGGGACTTGTGTTTGTCCTTGCAAATATAAACACACCTAGGATTGTCTTAATATTGCATCTGCTTCACTAAGTGATCCTTTAGCATTTTATAATACCTGAGAAGTGATAATACTGTAGCGCTACATGGACAAGTCTTGCACAGTGGATGGGAAACTGTTTCCTGTGGAGCTTAACCAGAGCTTATTCCTGGAAAGAGACCTTGGTTCGGAGAAGCAGTTAAAGAAATGCTCAGATTACATCAAGGAGTGCCCACGTGGACTTGTTGCACCAAAACTAACATGTCAAATGGGATTTTTTAAGTGCTAGAATTAACTTCCAAATACATAATCAAAGCAGCTGTTAAAGACTGCAATGAGAATGAGAAAACACCAGCTCATAAAAGAATTTGAAAAGCGAACATACAAAAGCAAACCAAGTTTAAAGCCTATATCATCAATGTGGGTTTTTTCGGGTTTTGTTTGTTTGTTTAATTTTGGGGGTTTTTTTAACATATAGAAGAGCAGGTTAAATGAGTTCATGGAAAGGAAATGCATTGAGATATAGTGAGGAGGCTTGAATGATAAGCAGCAGTTGCAGATCCTGAACACAGTGCGGGTTTGTGCTGGATGCTTATTGGGATGCTCTTTCTGATTCCCTGCATGTTTACTTGGGATAGGAGTCATCTTCCTGCAGTCTGTTAAAAAGAGATGGGACAGAGGAGCGATTTCCAAGGCTCCTCCTGTATCTGCTGGGTTTTTTCAGAGCTATTGCAGCACTGCTGGTGAGCAGGCTAGTTTTGTCTGGCACCACAATCGTCAGTGCTTGGTTGCCCTCCCAGGCAGGGTAGAGTCTGAGAGCATACAGGCAGTGCAGCTGCCTGGCTCTGGTGTCCCGTCATCCTATCCCACCCAGATCCTTGACGTCCCATGCAGAGGTGGATGTTCAGAGGTAGCAGAAGACATCTTCATTTCCATTATTTTTTTTACTGTAAATCTTTTGTTTTCAGGATGTGGGTTACATGAACATTCAGCAGAAGGTCTTACTGTATCTGACCAAACCAGATGGATAGGAGTTTCTAAAAACATACTTCTGCAAAGACCAACTCAATGACTGGAGGCATTTATTTTATTGTAGCTTTTATTTATATGAAGTGACTCTTTTTGTGGAAAGTCCCACTACAGGGGCTGGAACCAGACCTGGTTCCGCTCCCCCATTGCCCTGGCCATACATGCTTCAGCGTCTGGCTGCTTTGCCCCTTTGGGGAGGGACAAAGGACTCTGAGCACCTGGCTGTCGGCCTCGCTGCTCAGTTACCTGTGTGTCTCCATACCAGAGGCCATCTTCCAGGGTCCTGTCTCCGGGACCCATGAGGCTGGGTCTAGCAAACAGGCCCATGCCTGGGAGCGTCACTGCAGCCGTATTGCACAGAGCTTGCTGTTCTGCTGCCCTTTTGGCGAAGTGACTGAGCTTCACCTTGAAACAGGACCGGGAAAAGGATCAAGCTGGGGACTCCGTTTGCATCTGGCTTGCTGTAAACAATTCCACAGAGTTATGAACGTGGCCAAATATATGTGAGATGCTGTGCTTCAATACGAATGCCTTGATAACCAGCAAAAGGCTTTGCGAGAAGCGTGGCAGGGAAAATTGGGACTGTAAACATCACTGAATAATCTAGAGTACAGGTTGTATGGTGACTTGCCTGGAAAAATCCAGCCAGGTAAAACGGAGTTGTGAGTCAATATTGCCTTAGACTAATTAAACCCAGAGTTACTGGTTTGCTTCTGATCTCTGCACCTTGGTGGTTATTGTAACTGCTGTAATATTTGGCTTGCTCCACCAGTGTAAATGACGGCTGGGACTTGGTATAGTTATGAAGCTCTGTTATGGGAAAATTGGACTTTGAGATGAAGTGTAACCCTGGGAATTTTGCAGTCTAAGATCTAAGCCTGCATCTCTCATTGGGGTCTGGGGGGCTGTTGGATAGGTAAGGTTTTGTTTTCATTTATTTTCGAAGAGGGGGAAAAAAACCAGTTTGTCAAACAAAGTTTTAATAGCAATGTTTCGGCTGTGATGGAGCTGGCCAGGCCAAGGGGAACCAAAGGAGAGGCGGAGACCTCTGGGTTCAGGAGCCTCACTGGAGGTATGGGGGTACAAGCTCAAATCCCTGGTCTGAAGTGGGTGTGCCGGGATTCCTGATGCCCCTGATGGATGCCATAACCCAAGAGCTCTTTCAAGGCCCGTAGCTCTTGGATCCAGCTTTGGAGATGGGGCAAGGAGCAAAAAAAATTGTTTTCCTTGTAATTCAGACATGCACCAAGAAG
Source organism: Fregata magnificens (assembly GCA_013389945.1). Lineage (NCBI taxonomy): Eukaryota > Metazoa > Chordata > Aves > Suliformes > Fregatidae > Fregata > Fregata magnificens. The sequence continues at coordinate 86,776 of WAAD01002021.1, forward strand.
GACTAGCTCACTTGTTCATGAGTCAGTGATTCAGATGGTAATGTCGAGACCAGCCTGTTGTTGTATTTTTGGAACTGCAGTTAATGCTGTTGAGTTTGTGTGGACACCTTGTTGTGGGGTGTCCCTGTGAGCCTCCCAGAGCAGAGGGTGACTTGTCCTGTGCTCGCAGCTGGAGCCAGCAGGAGTGTTTTTGTTGTTGTGATATTATGATTGTGATATTATGATTTATGATATTCCTCTCGAGTTTACCTACAGCTAAATTATTAGTTGCTGTTTTAATTTCCTTTCTAATAAAAGAAGAGCAAGCATCTCATTTTCCTTAGACTGGCTTTAGATAAAGAGTGGGCAGCTTCATTTGTTGCGATTGTTCTGGCTACAATATGAGAAGTAGCACTAAAATGCTGGAATGGAGCAGATAGAGGCTGTTCAAGTCTTCTCTATGGAGTGAGCCAAATGTGGGTTAGCTGGCATTCTCCATCCCCGCAGTGTCACCAACCTGCTTTGCTTTCAGGAGAGGATCCGGGAGCACCGTGGCAGATGGCTGCTGCTGTGGCGTTTGTGATCCCAGCTGGCTGTGGAGGGGCTAGGGTCCGGGTGGGAAAGTCCTTTGGGGTCTGCAGACAACAGCATAGGAGACCTGTCAAGAGTTTTGGTGTTCTCTGGGTTGGAGCTGTCCTACGGATGCCAGCCATGTCCATTTATGGGCAAATGTAAGATTGTTTTGTTTGAAAACTTTCTCGGTACAACACTTGTTTTCTGTTATCTGTCTGTCTGGCCCCTACCTGTTGGGGCTTTGTATTTGTTGTATAGCTGCTCCCGTTCTGCTCTAGCCCTTCATGTCAGATGAGTGCCCTTGTTGCAATGCCCTTTCCACTTCTACTTCTTTAGATATCTTTGATTTATTTTGTTTAGTGTGATAACCTCAGTCAATACAGTGTGGGTTTGGTTTTTTTTTTTCTTTTAATGAGTAATTTTCCACTAAACTGCATCTCTTGGAAGGTTGTTTTTGTGTGCCTTGAGAGTGCAGGTTGTTTGTGCTGTGTTGGCACCAAGATGCCCGGTCAGAGCTGGAGTCCCGCTGTGCTGGTTGCTCCACAGGCGCTGAATAACCAGATGGTCCCTGCCCCACAGAAGGCAGTCCTGCGGTAGGTGTGACTGCGGGCGTTGCATCAGAGCAGCGAGATGATGGCTTGAGCGAAAGGTGGCTGACAAGTTTTTGAATTTAATTTGAATATGCTCCTAATTTAATCAGAAGCTGGTAACAAACTCTGTGCATTGATTCTCAAGTGTATTTTAGGGGGTTTAAAATACGGATTCTCGGTTTACACTTTTGGGTGATTCATAGGCTGAGTTCCCTGGAGGTTCCTGATCACAGTGTTGCAGAAAAAATTTCAGATCCTGAGAACTGATGACCTGATTGGAGTTTAAAAATCCCCACTTTTTTTTTTTTTTTTTTAAAGCAACATCTGCCACGGTTAGCAGCATGGCCCCACGAGCAGTTGTATCCCTTCAACTGCTGGGAGGGGCAGGGAGGCAGGAACAAGCCCCTGGGACCGCGAGCAGACCACCGTGGCCATGAGGGTACATTTTATATCTGTGCGTTCATCGTTTTCTAGTAGATGAGTTGGATATGTGAGGGAGAAGTGCCCATGACCTGCTGACAGAGGAGGCTCAGCCCGGCCGGGTGAGGGCTGTGAGCCATCTGGACAAAGGCGGCTCAGCCCGCAGGGAGAGCCTAATTTTGGGGAATCCCTGACGGCCCCAAGGTGTGCATCGCTGGGCCTCTGCCAGGGCTGCAGCGAAGGGGGTGATCAATGATGGTTCTTAGGCCGATCAGGGTTTCTAAAGGAGGGATTGGCATGTCTTTGTTAGACACTTGTAATGTCAGATGGAGGAAAAGGAGGGAATCTGTTGTGGTGCACACCTGGGCACTGGCTGCTGGTGGACGAGAGGCGTGTGCTGCTTCCCATCTCTAATTCACCACTGCAGCCAAGGTCAAGGGATATGTCTCGCTATAATGCAGTGAACCAAAGAGAAGGATTCCTTTCCTGTTGCGGGGACTTGCTCTGTCCCCATTTCCGTTTCACAGTGTTCCTTCTGTTGTCGAAGTTTAAAATAAAACACTGCTGGAGCCGTGAAGTCTGAGTGAGGATTGCAGCTGCCCCCTTCTGTGGTGCTCAGCACGTGGCAACGGTACAAGGGGCAAAACTGTATGTCGGGCGTAATGAAATGAAGGGCTTGCTAACCTCACCTGGCCTCGCCTTGCCGGAAGGTGCCCTGATAAGGGACAGCTGCAGTTTTTGGCCACTTGCCACAATAAAGCACTGAGGTAGAAGGAGTTTTTCTGCGGGTCTCTGGAAGCGGAGCCCTCCATGCCTGGAGCGTTCCTGCGGCTGGAGTCGCTACTCCGAGCACAGAGTCGGGATGTAGGAGCTGCAGGAGTTGTATTGTGCCGTGCCCAGGGGAATTTCCCAGCGCTCTGAGCCACCTCCAGTCCCGAGGTCCACATCTCGGTGACATTGCCTGCTGTGAGTTCCTGACTCACTGTCAGTTCATCTGAGCTGCCGGGATACAGGTGAAATCACTGTGCAAGTCCTGCTCCCCCGGGTTCACGAGCAGGCCCTGTTAGTCACCCAGCACATCAAGCAGAGCGGCACAGGGAGCTGACCTGATTGCTCTGACATGCAGAGAGATGCTTTTGGCTTTAGTTATGACTTTTTTTTCTTAATCCATATTCGTAAAATGATTTCCTTTATTGAGCTGTCAGCTGTGCATAACTGACCTTGATTATATCTTGCAAAGGAGTTTAATTCCCCAGATGATGCCATTGAAGGTCTCATACGTGCAAGGTTTGCTTGGCCAAGTCTTGACCTGCTGTTTTTTCCTCCTCCCTGTGCCTTCAGAGAGAACATCTTGATAAGCAGAGCCTCTCTTACACCCACATCTCTGCACTGTGAACCCTTTCCCCTGCATTTTCTGAAAGCAAGGAGTGAAAAGCAAGATGTTATAGAGGCACTAGAAGATGAGATCTGGGCATGCTAGCAGCTCTGTATTTAAAAGGAAAAATGGTTAGGAACTGAACATCTAAGGACCAAACATTCAGCTGGACTTTTGCTGATTTCAGCAGGATTAGGGAGGGTGACAGCTGAGGATGGAAGTCACTGCCGCTCCAAGCAGGGTAGGACAGGCTGGCTGTAAGAGGCACGGCGCCTCGGGAGCAGGACAGCTGGCATCTGCCTGGAAAGGTGTTCCAGGGGTGCGGGGTGATGGGGGGACAGGCAGAGGGATGGCAGATCCTATGGTCTGCTGGTATGAGCTGGCAGGGCTTAGCCAGCAAGGCTGTGGTGGGCATGGTGTCGAGGAAGCAGTCTGGATGGAGGACAGCGACTGGCAGAGCTAGGGCGGTTCATGGGGCCATCAGTCTGGGGCTGCCACCTTCATTAATAACACCTACTTCTCCAGCACTTTCTGAGCAAGGCTCAAACCTCCCTGAGCACTAAACTCCACATCTCTCGTGTGCAGCTCCTGCGACCCACGTAGGCGTGGGGGCAGATGGAGGAGGTGTTGCTTGACAGCTGGGGCAGCTCTGAGAGCTGCTCTGCGTTCCCCTGGCAGTGCTTTGGCCCTGATCGCAGGACTGTATTCCCCCACATCATCCAGCTTTAAGGGCATTTTATGCAGAATCCCGCCCTGAAAGTCAGAGCACCCCGAGCAGTATTCCCCCAGCCTGTGGGCACTGGGAGAAGTCATTTCTGTTGAGAGTGTGAGGTTGCTTTAGGTGCCCAGAACCATTACTGTTTAGCAGCGGCATGGGTTTTGTTGTTCCCTTCAAGGTACTCCTTGTAGAGAATAACTGAGTTCAGCACATCAGCAAGGTAGCTGCCAGGAGCAGTGGGAGACGCGGAGGGAGGACAACATGCTTCCAATGGGAGACATTCAGCAAGGGGGGGACAATCTGCTGGCAGCCTGTGTCGGAAGCTGATAATGGGAAATAGGAAGTCAAGGCACTTAAAAAAATCCTCTCCTTTCATAGTGACTGAAACTTGTAACCTGCAGTTGCTGTGTAGGGTTGGAACAAAGCTCTCTAGCCCAGTTTTCTAGCTCCAAAATACCAAGGAAACAACACGGGCTGCGTGGGAGCGTGGGCTGGAGGGCTGAGAGTGGCTCAGGTACGTCTGTTGAGGCTGCAGGCACCGTGGGAAGTGCTCTGCATTGGAAGGGTGAGGGCGAGCCCTGCAGGATGATCCTGTTGTGTTTGAGCTGCTAAAGCTGAGCCACGGGGAACCAGTCTCATAGCGGTGGTTGTACCTGCTGGTTCTGAGGTGGTGTGTAACAGACAGCTTTAATGCACAACGAGTTCATTAGCACCTACAGGTGACCTTGCTGTATCTCCAGAACAGGTCTGAGGGGTCTGTATTCTACGAAAGGAATGCTGTCAGTGGGAGAGGGAGAGCTGGGCAGTGTCAGTGCTGGCAGGGGCAGGTACTAGTGGAAAAGCAGCAGTGCTAGCGGCACTTGGATTTTGGATTTCTTGCTCTGGTAGTCCTTGACTCCTAGGCTCCTCTGAGCTCCTGCTGTGGAGTAGCCAGGCAGTCCTGGGAGCTTCTCCAAGGCTAGAGTCGGTCCTCTGCAGCCTCCTTACCTGGCAGGTCTGACTTCCCATCTTGTGTCTGCAAAAATCATGCTCCTAATTTATGTGGGTTCCTATTTATTTTCTTCTCCTAATCGTGCCCCTCATGTGCAAGCTGCACGACAGCTTCCTTTTGATTAATTGCACTGAAATGAGTGCCAGTAACCTGTCATAAGCAGTACAGACTCAGTCAGTCGGAGGGCAGTGCTGATTGCATTGCTATGCAAGTAGCATTCCTGGTCACATTTGGTGCCAGGTGATCATTGACTTCGACACTGACGGATAGTTACAGTCATTTGGGACAGCTATGTCACATGAAATTTGTCAAATCCCCATAAAATGAAAGAACATAACAATACTGTAAAAGCATTGAATATGAGATTTGGTTACCTTTATTAAGATGTCTTGATTCCTGCAGTTAATTCTCTGCTCATAGTTTTCCTACTTTGAAGTTTCTCAAAAACAAAACATCCCTTTTTTATTTTTTGAAATAGCTGGTGATGCTTGGCAAGCAAAGATGCAGTGATACTCCATGAGATCTCTTGTGCCGTTAGAGGCTATTAGAGAAGTCAGAGAGCAGAGGAGGTTTCCTTACAGACATGAAACAAGCAGAGCATCTCGTGCCCGCTCCACCGCAGGTCTCCTCACTCTGGTCTATGGCTGAAATTCAATGTTTTCTTTAACTGGGCCTCTGTTCAACAGGTGAAGCAGATCATGGAAGAGGCGGTGACGAGGAAGTTTGTGCATGAGGACAGCAGCCACATCATCTCCTTCTGTGGTGAGTCTCTGGTGGTGGGATGATGACATGAACTGGGGGCTGGAGCACCCTCTTCATGTTGGGCTTTCCCTGCCTGGCGTTGGGGCTGTGGTACATGTGTTTATTGGGGGCACGCTCCAGCTCTGGGCTGTGCTGGCCTGCTGAGCTCTGCACTGGGCAGGGTCCTGAGACCTGGCCTCAAACTCGTGACGCGTTCCACCAGGAACAAGGCTGCTCTCTCCTGCTCCACACTACCTTTGAGATACAAATACTCCTCCTCTCCTGCTCCATAGTCCTTGCCCAGAGTCCCCCCGACACGTATTGCAGGCAATGCCCTGCTGTGTTGTCCCTCCAACAGATATTGGGGTGGTTGAAGTCCCCCCTGAGGACCAGGCTTGTGAACGTGAGGCTGCTCCTATCTGTCTGTAGAGGGCCTCATCCGCTCGGTCTTCCTGGTCAGGTGGCCTGCAGCAGACCCCCACTATAATGTCACCTGTTCCTGCCACCCCTTTAATCCTGACCCATAAGCTCTTGGTCAGCTCATCCATCCCCAGGCAGAGCTCCCTGCACTCCAGCTGGTCATTGACATACAGGGCGACACCCCCTCCTTGTCTCCCCTGCCTGTCCTTCCTAAAGAGCCTGTATCCTTTCATTCCAACACTCCAGTCATAGGAGCCATCCCACCATGTCTCTGTGATGCCAATAAGATCATAGCCCTGCAGGCGTACGCATGTGTCTAACTCCTCTTGTTTATTCCCCATGCTCCGTGCGTTTGCATAGAGGCATTTAAGTTTGGCCCCCGATGAAGCTGACTTACGGGCTGGAGTGGCTGGAATTCCTTTGTGCTGCTCTTCAGGTGCTCTCCTGCTGACCTGTGATCCTTCTCCAGGCTCTGGGCATCTATTGCTGGCACTGGCATCAAACTGGTAGGAGTGGGATGGATTGAGGTTCCCCTCCCCTGACAACTTTAGTTTAAAGCCCTCTTCACCAGCTTGGCAATTAGTCTATTGATAGCAGGGCAAGCATTTCAGGCTATCGGATGAGTGAGGTGGTTGTAGCCCAGGAGCCTTGGGTGTGGAACAGGCCTTTTGTACTAGGTGCTGCATGGATATGAAAATTTGTCAGCCCCTTGGGGGTGCAGGTGGGATGGAGCTGGAGCCAGATGGGGGGCTTCAAGGAAACAAAGGGACAGCATTAATCAGGCATGTGAGCTGTGGTTTCTGTGCCCTGGCAGCCCTGTCAGTCTCAAGTGTTTACCCACTCACCCAGAGCTTGAGAGTGTCCTTTGGCAAGGCGCCTGGTGCCCTCCATCTGCCTCTGTCTCCTCACTGGCAGCTTTCTGAGAGATGGGTACTGGTTTCGGGAGATACCAGTGACCGCTATGGAAGAAGAAGTCCCCTGCTGTCCTCCAAGTTGGCAGTAGACTTGCACCACAGTGGTTTTCCCAGGTGCCTTTGTTTTTGAATCTGTTTATAGCCCCTTCCCTTGGCAGTGTTACATACAACAGAGCAGCAGGCAGCATTGCAGTGGACTGTTCTGCCAGACTCCTGCCAGACACAGTGGTTCTCCCTCCAGGTGCTGCTCTCAGGGCAGTGTGGGTGCAAAAGCTGTTGCTGTTTGTCACTGACAGCACTGGGCAAATGGTGGAGGTAGTTAGCTGAAGGTGGCTTGCTGAGGGCTAGAGATTGTGCTGTCTTACCCTGTTGTGCTTCCTTGCTTGCATGTGTGAGATGAGGCTCCATCCAGCGAAGTCTGTGGAATTGCCCTCTTTGGGATGCTCCCTGAATTTTGCAAGACAAAGTTCCTGCACTGGACTCGTGATGGAAGTGGTTAGAGTTCCCTCTGCCCACTTACTCCCAGGGCAGGATGTCTTGTCCTGGAGCACAGCATCTGTCCCTGCTTGGAAGGGGTTTTTAGGGAGTGCAGTGTGTGTGCCTGTGCCCCTGGCACAGGTAGAGGTCCCATCTGCAAGGCGGGCGCTGCCCTTTCTCCTGGCTCAGTCTGATCTCGCACACTCACTGGCCATGCACCACTGCCGAGGAAGCTGTGCCTCCCCTACTGTTTAGCAGGGTGAGGTGCTTGCATAGCTGCCCTCTCCGTTTCATGTATTTCTACTGAGAAAACAGAGGAGGCATCATCGTAGCTCTGCTGGAAGAAGCTGTGCTCCCTCTCTGCCCACTCACCAATTTTGCAGCCCTGGCGCCTGTGCTCTCCGCCGTGTGCTGGGTTTCCCTGCTCCCGGCTGCCGCGGTAGTGTCTATGGCAACATGCGGGGTGATGGCTGAGCAGGCTGCGGTGCCAGTGGCTGCAGAGCCAGAGTCTGGGCCCAGCTCTGCCAAGTAGTGGAGGTGATATTGTGGGCTTCCTTGGCCTGAGCCTTCCTAACAGCCACGGCCTTCCTGCTCGTCAAGGTGCTGGAGGTCTATGGGGAATCGCTGGGGGCACTGCAAAGTGCCTGGATGCTCCTGGAGCAGCTCTTAGGCTCTTCCTTGTCCCTTGCTGCCGTGGTCCCCCTGAGACCAGGAGCCTTCCCAGGCTCTGCAAAGCACTTAGATGGCCAATAGGCAGTGAGGCCTCTGGCAGAAGCAACCTTATTCCTTTCTGCAGGGCACAGAGCTGCTGACAAACCTTCCGTGCTTTCTGCAAAGAAGGAGTGTTAAGGGAGGGAGGGAGGCCGTCCCCTGCAAATGGTATGGCTGAAAGGGCTTTGGGAGAGCCTGCTATCAGCTGCTGGGAAAGCTGCCTGGCAGTTTTATCTGTGGCTTGCTGTTTGCTGCCACCTCTCCTCCCCAGGTGACAGCTAGCCATCCCTGTGGTCCCTGCTCAAAGCCCAGCATAGCTGCAAGGGGAAGCATTGCTCTGCAAACCGAGGAGCCTGGGCAAGTACAGCTGGGCTCTGCTGCTGTGGGGTGTCTGCTCAGCATTGCTACTGCCAGGGATTTGAGATGGGGATGTGGACCTCGCCAGGGTCCTTGGCCGAGCAAGTTTCTTTAAAGGGCAAAGCAAGAAACTCCCCTGTCATCCTGTGGCTCAGCCCTGGGACTGAAGCTGCCAGGGAACCTCTCTGCTTGCTCTACTCCGACACCACAAGCCCTAGCTCCAGGTAAGGGGGTGGCAGCCTATGCCCGTTTGGAGCCAGATCTGCTTGCTGTGCCTGTCGCTCTCAGCAGAGATGTTTGCTGAGTTACAGTCAGCTGCACTTGCAGCACGCCCAGGCTGGGGCCATGTGGCTGCTGCTGAGCAAATGCTGCAGGCAGCAGGCGGAGGGGGAGCGGCACTCCTCAATTTACAAATAGCTGAAGGGCAGCTTGCTAATTTGGAGGCTGGGAAGAAAATGACAGAAGTGATGACAACTAGCTTTTGAAGAAGTTGCTCTGAGAAGGCTCGTGCAGCACTGTCACCACTGAATAAGACTGTAGCATCCACATACATAGGCACAAAAAAGAAAGAGAAAGGAGCTATGAGGTCTCCTTTTCCTCTTTGGAGAGCAAAGAGGCTGCCTTCTTCCTTTTTTTCTGGGCCCTCGCATAAAAGACACGCAGGTGCTTGTTTCAGGCCTGTGTGCCTTTGTATGCTGTCGACCGAATGGCATCGAAAGAGCAGAACAGACTTCAAGGTGTGACTCATTCTCTGCTTTTCTGTGCAGCACGAGGCTTCGCAGCCTGGAATTATTTATAGCCTCCTGCGACACGGAGCTGAGGCATCCAGGCATGTAGGGCTCATTGGTTCCTCCTGGCTTCTTAATGATGCCGTGGCACTTTCACTGGCTTCTGGTGTCTACACCTTCTGGTCTGTCTCCTGTTGCGCTCTCATTTGAATGGTGTGTGCCTTCCTTGGTGCTGTGGCTCTCCATATGAGCCGGGCGAGCTTATAACTAACCTCTTTCCCTGACAAGCAGAGCGTGCTGCAAGCCTGGCTCTGGCTAGGCAGAACTGGCCTTTTCTCTGGGGAGAGCCACCTTCCTCACAGAGCCCTCCTCAAACTCTATGTAGCCAGTGTACCGCAAACCCCTTCTGATGAAACCAGTGGTCTGGCAGGAAAGGGCAGCTGCCCTGTTTTGCCTGCAAGGGAAGGGTTTGAAGCAGACAAATGCGAGCTGGCATCTGTCACGTTCACGCTGCCCTGGGAGGCTGATGGAGAGCCAGCAGCAGGGCTGGGGGCCTGTGTGAGCCGCCGGGCTTGGTGTCCACGTCAGTGCTGAGACTGCCTTCATGCTCAACCCCTGAGTGGTTTGAATCGTGCCAGGCCAGAGCTCTCTCAGCATTTCAAATATCTGTAGTCTTTTGCCGAGAAATAAAACTCCCGCCTTGCCTGGGTGTAGCTGCACAGAGCCCCTGCACCATGCATCTCTGCTGTAGGGATGGGGAGAGTCTTTCTCTTCACAGTGTCTGTTGGCAGTGGTGACAGTAAGTTATGAAATAGGCTCAAAAAATCAAGGTTAAAAAAGAAACTACCATTACCCCTGGATTTAGCATGGAGCTGGTGCACTTAGTTTATGTGCTCAAGTTTCTGAGGCCTTGGGAGAGCACAGGGAGAGTTCTTCCTATGGAGACTGCACATTCGTGTGTAGTTTTGCCAGCAGGAGTAGTGTTTTGGAGAGGTTCAGGGTATGACGTTGAGGACAGCTGATGACTGCTCTGTCTTGCTGGAGTGTGCTGGGAGGCTTCTCAGCAGTCTGGGTTTTCCCCCTTGCTCCCTAGCTGGCAGGGAGGTGTGATGCTGTGACGTGAGCAAAGCGATCTGCCGCTCTCCTGCACAAGCATGAGTGCTCTTGCTCATCTGCTGGAAATTCGGAGTGGAACTGATGGCACATCAAGCGTCTGGGTTGTCTCTCGGGAGGGCTCTAGGGCTGCTGTGCAGGGAGGCAGCCCTGGCTGCTGGTCCCGTGTGGCGCTGGGAGCCATGGCAGCCCCTCGGCAAGCCCCTGTGCTTGCCAGGGTGGGGTGCCTTGTTACTGTAAGGCACTCCGGGGGCTGGCACAGGCAGAGGATGCCCGGTTTGCTAAGGCATTTTGGTGGGCAGCAGAGGCAGGGAGACCTCATCTGCCTGCCCCAGGCTTGCTTACATGACTTTTCTCTCTGGCATATGAGGGTGGGTGTGAGGCACAGAGGGGCTTTTGGGGCTCATTGCCTTGCTGGCCTCTTGTTACCATGTGCAGCCAGCAGAAAACTGGGCCCTGGTAAGCTGCTGATTGGCAGCATAATTGATTTGACAACTGATGGCTTGGCAGAGCTGGGAACACCACAAATCCAGCGCTGCTCTTGCACTGTGTCTGGCAGCTCTGGCGCCCAGCTGCACCAGGTGAGCATTGGAGGCCGGCCAGGCTGGTGCCCGCTGCGGAGGCTGAGGCCACCTCTGAAGAGCTGGAGATGGCTGCTTGAGAACAGGGGAATCCCAAAACACAAGTTGGAGGAGGGGATGATGGTGCCCTGCCCAGTGCTGGCAGCAGACCCTGGGGCTGACGTCCATCGGTAGAACGCTGAAGTTGGCAGTGTGGTCCTACAGAGACCTCACCCTCGGTTCAGTCTTGGTGGAAAGGGGGGACTTCTCCCCAGGTTTTGAAGGTGCTGCTGTGATCTGCCTGTTCAGCTGTATGTCAGCATAACCTTACGCTCCAAAACCAAAGCTGTGGTTTAGTGTTCATGTGGCATTTTTGCTTGCAGTTCCACTTCCATCTGGCTCCTGACCCCACTTGGCTGGGGTTGATGACTGCTATTCCACCCTGCTGAGGTTAGCAGCAGAGACCTGCCTGAGCTTTTGGGAGATGCCTGCTCCATGGCTGGGCACTCTAAAGTGGGTATGACTGGGTGCAGTCTCAGGCAGGTACAGTTGTTTGTGTCTGTCACTTGTACTTCAGCCTTGGAGCGTAGAACAAATGAATGAAGGGACGTGGGGTGGGGTGATTTGAGTGTGTGTGAGGGAGGGGTGGGTCTTCTTACATTTGGTCCCAAAGCCACGAAGCAGTCTGGTCTTATTTTGCAGCTGCAAATAGTCCTCTGGGACAGGTAGGAAGATCCGTCTGTGCATGGGCCATGCTATTTGTAGCATGTCTGGCCTTCAGGAGGGTTTGTGCAGGACGTTGTTTAAAAACTAGGTATCCATCCAGTGGCTCTGAATGGCTGGTTTTGGGTGAGCAGGACTTGGCTGGCCCAAATGTGTTGCTTTTCTGCTGTTAGCATAGGATGTGTCTCGCAGCACCTCAGATGCTGCGTGCCTGCCCTGCCTGCTCAGTGCTGAACTTGGGCATGGCGCTAAGCAGGGCAGAGATAATGAGAGCATCTCTCAGCCCTGGAAGCTGATGTTGATGGGTCTGCACGAAATGTCTTTTTAAATGTCTCCATAGAGTTGTTCAGCTGTAGGAAAAAATGCCTTTCCAAAGCAGAGGCAAATCAGCATCTGCTGGGCTGCTGCAGGGAAGGCTCAGCGTGGCTGGCTCTGCAGTGTCGGGTTCCTGGGGTAGGAGGGGTGCCGGTGCACCAGAAAGCTTGCTGTCAGACACAGATCAATAGCCTGCAGAACTGTGGGTCCATGTAATTTTCCAGTGCTTTGATCGGCCTGTTTAATAAGTCTGTGTTTGATACTAGACATCCATCCTGAGCCCTCCCAGGGGACTCTGGCAAACAGATTGCCAGTGGTGCCTGTATGTGTGCGCGTCTTTCTGTGGAGTCATTGCCGTCTCCCATTGCCGGCAGAGCTGGCTCCCTGCGTGCCGGGGTGGGGAGCCTGGCAGGAGAGGGTGGACGGCCAGTGCTTTCTGGGCACTCTCTGTGGTTTGGTGAGTGCCTGATGCTGCCTTTTGGCAGAGCCCAGTGCAAGGAGTTAGGCAAAGCCTTGCATGTGGACTTTACTGCCGAGTACCAGCTGCAAAGAGCCAACTGAGTCGCCACCGAGCTGGGAGGGTCTCCGAAGCCAGACTGAGCTGCCGGCTTTGTCTGTGGTTTATCCCCAGGTTCTCTATGGCCTTTAGTTTTTTCAGGAAAATGTGTGAACACCGAGATTTTTTGTGAAAAAACTGCCCCATTTCCTCTGCTGCTTTAGAAATCCTCAGTGTGCCTGTCTCTTGCTCCTGAGCTTTCTCCTTCTCGCTTGGACCATCCCAGCGCAGGGGGCCAGGGCCAAAATCTCCTGTTCCCATCCCTCGGACTGGGCCGAAGGGAAAACTTCAATGCGTTGTTCGGTTTCTCTATAATCTGCAAGAAACCTGCGAGGAGAATGTCAGCCTGCTTGTCTGCATAGCAAAGCAATTATCCTACCTGGAGAAGATACAGTGCGCTTGCTTGTTAGTTGTCGTGTGTCTGATTAGGACGTTTTCCTGAAGGCCAGGTGAGGATGTTCTCTGCCTTAAAAGATATTGTCTGAGAAGTTTTACATCCCATCCTTCCATCTAGTCCATTGATTAATCATGGTGGCTGGACTGATGAGCACACTGGAGAGAAAGGAGAGGGACTCGTGCGCCGAGCTTGCAGAGGGACTGCAGGTCTGGTGCGCTGTTGGCAGTGCCCTCCCCGATGACACTGCAAAAGCCTGCTCTCTGTCCCAGGCCTGGCTGGGGCTGTTGGCCCCATAGACAAACTGGTCACCTGAAATGGTTTCAGACCCCTTTAGCCAGGGAAGCACAGACAGATGCATCGCTGTGTGGTGTACAGCCACGCTTAGCTTCAAGCTGTTAAACCACAGATAAACTGTTTATTCCCACAGGCTTAACCTGAGTGACTCTGTATGACTGGGCTCTTGGCAGCTCCCGATCCATGCGATTACTGCCACACCATGAGCCAGTTGCTCCTCTGCTGGGAAAATCACCGCTCTGGTAACAGCGATCGTGCCGGCACAAACCTGGAAGCAGGATGCAACCTCCGTGCATGCTGAGATTTCCCAGCGTTAGCATCGATTTGTTTGCATTCAGGATATCGTGTAGCGGAGCCAGATCCTGGCGTTTTCAGAACAAAGGGCTGCGAGCACAGCGGTCCGAGTCCTTTTGCCCGCTCTGTTTTATGAATGAACAAAGCACTCTGAGAAATCCTAATCCAGGCTGCTAGCTTGGCGTGTCAGCGCAGGCTGCTCGCTGTTGGTGGCACAGAGGTACCACCTCTGTGGTCCAAAAGCTGCACATTCCCATTTCATCACCAGTCTAGTAAGGTCTCTTTAGGCTGTTGGTTGGTCAGATAAGTGAGTCCAAGACAAGTTAGTCTGCCTGACTAGTCCCTCTCAGGTGATTTCAGGAAGACCCTGGGTCTACTTTAACAGGCACAAGTTAACTCTCTGTTGAAGTATGTACATCTTCGTGCACCCTCAGTTCATGTTTACTTCCATCAGGCTAGCCCTTTTGTTCAGATTAGCCAAACTTCTAATAGATGTCACCAACCTCAATTTTTCTGTTTTGCAAAACTGAAATTGTACCTCTGCATAGTCAGCAGAACTGATGACTCTGCAGGCAGAAAAGCCATACCACTGTCTGCTGCTTTGGGTCAAAAGACATCTGGGTTCCCTAACCTCCTGTCTGCTTAGGCAGGAGTAGGACATGGCACTGGTTTCCTCTTGGGAAACATTTCTGCTGTGGAGTAAGGTCATGGATGTGGCAGGAGACTGCCTGTTCTGACGTGAGCTCTGAGTTCTCCTGCCGCTTCAGTAACAGCTTTGCTCTGTTGCAGCTGCTGTGGAAGCCTGTGTCTTGTACGGCTTGAAGCGGAGGGCTGCAGGATTCCTGCGCAGCAACAAGATAGCAGCTCTGTTTATGAAGGTGGGCAAGAGCTTTCCTCTGGCAGAGGAGCTTTGCAAGAAGGTGCAAGACCTGGAGCAGCTCATTGAGAATGCGTAAGGCACCAGCATTGCTGTTATCCCACAGGTTGCTCGCGTTTCAGTGTGGCTGTGTAGTTTGGGTATGGCTGTGGATTGCAATGTCCAACTTGAGCTTCTGCAGGAGGGATTGCTCTTTCAGTGGAGAAGAGTCCTGTCTTGGGCTTTTGATATCTTGACTGAACTGGTTGCTTTTCTAGGAGACTGTGAGTTGCGGTTGTGGTTTAAGCTAGGATGGACAAGTTATTACTTCCTCTGTCCCTTGTCTCATGCTTCAGGGACAGCTAAGCATGTTTGCTTCTGAACTGTCACAGTTTATGGACCAGTGCACTAAGCCAACTGGAACCAAATTTGGTCTGCCTCAGTGTGCAGGGCTTGAACCTGCAGTAAGTCAACTTCTGTTTGAGGGTGGCTTACTCATCCTTGGACAGGAACCAGGGAGATGGATGGTGTAGTTACCTGGGGGCAGGAATCTTTATACAGTCCTAAGATAAGCTGCCTTGCTTGTGAACTGCTGTCCTCAGGCACCAGTGGAAAAGGTGTGTGGGTTGGAGGACTCTGCTGAGGCAGAGGCTTGTTCTAGGGTGCCTCTGCAGTGGGGAAACCGATTTACTGAAGTCAGTTTTCAAATGCAGAGGTGGGCCTTCTGGAGTAGGGGTGGAATAGATGAAGGGAGCAGTCTCCAGAGCGCTGTCCCCATGCGGTTCCCTGGGCATCCCCCAGCCACCACAGTCAGCACCACTGACACCCTGGGCTTGTGCCCCACAAAGTGCTGTGAGTGCCCTGGGCTCCTGCAGTGCTCAGTGATGAGCCAATGATGTTGTTGTCTTTTGCCTTGCGCCTCTAAAGACGAAATCAAGTCCAGGGCTTCCCGGAGAATGTGCGCAAGATGCCGAAGCTGCCCAACCTGTCTCCTCAAGCCATCAAGCACCTCTGGATCCGCACAGCCCTCTTTGAAAAGGTCTTGGACAAAATTGTGCATTACTTGGTAGAAAATAGCAGGTGAGTGCTGGCACAGGCCAACTATTTGCCCCTCCCAACTCACTACCAGCATCTGCCCCTTCCGATGGTCCTGGAGTGTTGCTGGCTGAACTGTGTCCAAGTGGGCCAGAGAAGTCCCTGGATGGGACAGGCCAGTTGTGTTGCCCTGTGTCCAGCATGGGGGCTCTGACCGATACTGTGCTGCTGTTGGCCACCGTACACTCCCTAAAATAAAGACAGGCCACACTTGCTTTGCTGATGGCTGGGTTGTTGGGGACCGCATCATCCTTATCTCCTGGAAACTGTATGCTGAGGTGTCCTGTCCTGGGGAGGTGTCATGTCCAGTCCTGGGGATGTTTTGTGAGGAGATGGTGATGCTTGCAATGTGCTGCAGGAGGGCGTCTGTTCCCCAGGAATTTCACGGCTAGCAGAAACAGCCTGTTAAGGGCTTCTTGCCCTCTCACCATCAAGGAGTGATAGAGAAAGAGAAGGAAAGGCATTACAGTGATTTAAAACTACTGCCTCTATCATTTTTGCAGTTGCAGGGGGTTGAAATGCTACAGCGTTCTGCTCTCTATTTCTTCTAGTAAGTACTATGAGAAAGAAGCTCTCCTGATGGATCCTGTGGATGGGCCAATTCTTGCATCTTTATTGGGTAACACTTTCCTCTTACCCTACTTTGACAGCTTGCTTTCCAAACCTGTGTTCCCAGTTCTGTGATCTGAGATGTGAAATGCAATTGTTTTCTAGTAAGAACTTCAGAAAACTTAATAGCCCTGGCCAGGTAGCCCTGTGGAGTGCTTATAAAGACCATATGATGCCCAGCTGCTGAGCAGTGAATAGAGATAGAGAGTTGCAAGGCTGAGCTTGTGTTTTCCTTTTCTTGCACAGGCTTCAGTCATACTGACAGGCATAAACCAGGGCTGAGGCCGGGGCCTGGGAAGCAGCGCGGTGCTGCAACGCAGGGCTCGGTGTGCCCATGACCAATCAGGCAGTGGGTTACTGCTTGCTGCCAGGGCCAGCTGACGCCTCTGAATTCTTCACTGCTGTTATACAATGCAGCAGCAATGTGTGCTAAGCCTGGTGCTTGATGACTGCTGTCCCACCACCCCTGCTCTGAGATGTGGGGCTCCAGGGATCCGAGAAGTGACTTCCTTATGTTTGCGACTTTCTTCTCTGTGCAGTTGGGCCCTGTGCGCTGGAGTACACAAAGATGAAGACTGCTGACCACTTCTGGACAGACCCCTCAGCTGACGAGCTGGTTCAGAGGCACCGGATCCACAGCTCGCACTGTCGCCAGGACTCGCCCACCAAGCGCCCGGCGCTCTGCGTGAGTGGGGGGACGGCCAGGCTGGGAGGGACAGCCCCTCACACCGCTCCTCCTGGGGAGGGCAGGCAGCGCTCGCCAGGGTTTGAGGCTCCGTCTGTTTGAAAAGGGCTGTGAAGCCCTCCGATGAGAAAGGTAGAAAAGTGCAGTTACTTGAAGTCTTCAAGCCAGTAGTACTGGGAACATGGGCCGTGGAGACTGCAGGCGTGCTGGTCCAACGTTGCACTGTATCATGGGGTGTCCGCCCTTTGGGAACAGCACGTATGAACGAAAAGCAAAGGCAGCTGAAGTCTGCTCTGTTTATTGCAAACAAAGCACACTCCTGGGGCTTCTCTAAGTACAGAGCCGAGCTTGGCCACAGCCAGGAATCCTCTTAGAGGACACAAAGGGAAAGATTTCTAGTTGTGACTTTCTTAAGTGAGTAAGTGAGGAGGGAATGAGCTTTCAGGAGAAGCTTTTTGAAAGCAAGAGGTGTCTGTGCTGACCTCATGTTTGTAGGCGGATCTCTTCCAGATTCAGAAAAGGCATTCGAGTGGCAGTATGGATGACCGGCCATCGCTGTCTGCCAGGGACTACGTGGAGTCGCTGCACCAGAATTCCCGAGCCACGCTCCTCTACGGCAAGAACAATGTCCTGGTGCAGCCGGTAAGTACCTGCTGGGGCATCTGGGCTTTACAATGCTGCTCTGCTCCTGCCAGGTAATTCTGTCCCAAGGTGCTCTTTGATGGAGAAAAGCACAGGCTCATTTCTAATCTGGGACGGCAGTGATTGGACTGCATTTGTTGAGGTCCTGGTGATACGGATCCTCCCAGTGGGATGGAAGAGCTCTGCTTCTGTCTGAGTAGAAACAGGCTCCTCTCCCTGCCCGCTCTTGACCAGAGGCCACAGAACCCTCCTCCTGTCCCTTTCTGCTTACTGTAGTCAAGTAAATGAAGTGCAAACTGCTTAGGTGGAGCTGTTAAGTTTGCCTCAGCTGGGCAGCTGTTCTTGGCCCTTTTCCAGGATGGTGAGGTGTCCTTTTGTCTCTGCTGGGAGGTTTTGCAGGGCCACTGTGGGTTTCTCACTGTTGATGAGAGGATGGGCTCATGGGCAGCAGGCAGGGCTGTGTTATGGTCCAGGACTGTGCTCCAGGGCATGGCTTAGTCTCGGGTAGCTTGAGGTGGTGCTTCATGCTTCTGGTGTCTTCTAGCCAGCTCTCACCAGCTCACTCCCTGCGTTTCTCTTCTCAAGCGAGATGACATGGAGGCAATCCCGGGATATCTGTCCCTTCACCAGACTGCCGACATCATGGCGCTGAAGTGGACTCCCAACCAGCTGATGAACGGTTCTGTGGGGGATCTGGACTATGAGAAGAGGTGACTGGCTCCGAGTGCAGGGCAGAGGGGAGGCAAATGTTCCCCAGGTTCAGAGTTTGGATCTGGTGTGCAAGGCCATCAGTGAGTTTTCCTACTGATTGCAGAGCAAAGCAATCATCCTTGAGTCTGTAACAGGGGAAGGGATGGGGAAGGAGGCCTGAGGTGGTGGGAGAGGTGGGCTGTGGGAGATGCTGTGCTACTGCCCATCTCTGCTGGGAAGTGTTCAG
Source organism: Fregata magnificens (assembly GCA_013389945.1). NCBI lineage: Eukaryota > Metazoa > Chordata > Aves > Suliformes > Fregatidae > Fregata > Fregata magnificens. Next base: position 104,846 of record WAAD01002021.1, read on the forward strand.
CAAGGGAACTGGGGGGTGCTTGTTCTGAAAGACGCAAAGTGGTTTCATTTATTGCCCTCAGGGATTTTGTCAAGAGAATGCCCTCTCTACACACAACACAATGCTTTCAGGTTTATCATGGTTATTTTAATCTGGGGAGCTGAGGAGCTCATAAACAGGGGACGAGTATCTGCAGAGAGAGGGAACATGAGCAGTTCCCAGGTAATCATACCCTGGTAACAGAGCTCGTGCCATTTTGTAGTGCTGTTTCGGTGCAGTCTGCAGCTGATCCTACGTGCTGATTCAAAGTCCCTTGGGTTTAATGCAGTCCCTGGAGTTTGTTCCTCCAGGGGGCCTGAAGTCTGCTTAGTTTGCTTGACAGGGTGTATTGCCATGCTCTTTTGCCTGGGATTGCCTTATGGACTGCTGGCATTTCTCTTGATAGCTGCAATCCTTTTAACAAACTACAGAATCATGCCAGGTCCCAATTTGCCTGAGAAACAAAACAAAGCAAACAAAATCCCTTTCCACCAGCAAATGCTTCAGGAAAGCTGGAGCATTTAGGACACTGATTCTTTGACCTAGGGTAAAGATCTTCTTCAGCAAAACTTGTTCTCAGTTTTGTTTATTCTCAATTGTAGTTTTTTGGGTTTTGTTTACCTGTGTTCTTTTCATCTCCCCTTTCTTCTTGGCCCCTGGGGCATTCTGTTATGCCTGGTACCCTCCCCCTAAAATGTTGTTTTCATCTCTACACTACTTTTCTGAGTTCTTGACTTGGGCATCAGCCTAAGCTCTAAAACTTCCCAGTGTCAAGACGTGACCAAGGAGGAGAGGAGTCAGATGACAAAGTAAGTATGAATCTACAAGGAGTGACTCTTACGCACCCCTTCCCATCCTTAACTGTGTTCATGAGCCATTTTATAATACCTTTATTTTAAGCACTATTTTTGTGAACTGGCAGATAATACTGCTCAGAATCTGGAAATTTGCTTTGTTGCAAAGAAGTAGGGTGTTACTAAGCGCTGACACCCTCACAGAGCAGTGCTCTTGCTAGAGTCTCCACAGAAATGAAACCCTGCGTGGGGCCACATGTTTTTTGGTGAGATCCCCTTCCCCAGCTTCCTCCTGGCATGTCTCTGGCCCTCTGCCCTGCCTGGTGACCAGCAGCTCTCCCAGCATTTTCTAGATTTGCTCAGTCACCTGGAGGTGCTTGGGCTAAGGGAGTGCAGTTCTCGAACAGAAGCAACTGGGGCCAAATCTATTTTCAGCTTTGAGAAAACCCACAGATTGCAAGGGTTTATTTCCCCCTCCCTTGGGGACAGGAGCTCAGCAGAGCAGCAGCCGAGGCTTGGACTGCACTGCGTGTTCCCTTGGGCCTCTGGGGCTGCTCCTACCAGGTTCATGGGGTTCCCCCAGCACGGTGAGGAGTCCTTTCTGGGGTGCCCAGAGGAGAGTGCTCAGCTCTGCAGGGCTCCATATCCCTCCCTGCAATTGCCAGGATCCATGGGCACATTGTCCATGTCTGTGAACAATGTGAGGTAGAGAAACAGCCCAGGGCAGGTGGGACTGGACTTGCCCTGATTGAGCTGTAGTGGCAGGGACAGTTACTGGTTCTGGAGGGATGTTGTCACTGACTCAGGCTGGCTTCGTGGCAGTCGCACTGCTGCTGGGACCTCATCCTTTCTGTAGCTTCCCCTGGCACCAGGATAGCTGGAGGCAGGATCTGGAGGTGATGTGAACAGAAGCAGAGCCTCTTGCATCCCTGAAGCTCACGACTTCCTCTCTTTCTCTGTTCCAGCGTGTACTGGGACTATGCTATGACTATTCGCCTGGAGGAGATCGTCTATTTGCACTGTCACCAGCAAGGTAAGGCCAGAGTGGGGGGCTGCTGGAGGGTTTTATCACCCTGACACTTGCTTCATTAGATCTTTGGGGAGTGCCCATATGGGGATGTTTTGATTCAGCTCCAGGGCAGATGTGCAGAGCTCTGAGTGGTTGCTACCATGTAAGTGCTTCTAGCAAAAGCTTTAAACCAGCTCCTGGCTGTGGTGCTTGGCTGGGGAGCGCTCCCTGCAGAGCAATGCTTTGTGGTTTTCAAGAGTGTGATCTCCCAGGCAAGCCTTCTCCAGGGCCCCAGACTTGTAATGGACTTAGGGAAGAATCCAAAGAAGGAAGAAACTCTTTGTTTTGCACACCAAAAAGACAATTCCCTGAGCTTTCTTGCCTGTCCTCCACATTTTTGACTGGTAATGTTTCCCTCATGTGTGTGTCTTCTCTCTGCTGTCACTGTTGCTAATAGTAGATAGCGGTGGAACGGTTGTCTTGGTGAGCCAGGATGGGATTCAGAGGCCCCCACTGCGGTTCCCCAGAGGAGGGCACTTACTACAGTTCCTGTCCTGCCTGGAGAATGGCCTCCTGCCCCATGGGCAGCTGGATCCACCCCTCTGGTCACAGCGGGGAAAGGTAGGCACCCCGAAACTGGGCTTGTTCCTGAGCCCACAGCACTGCGGGTTCTTGCTGGTGTTCCTTTGTGGAGTGTCTCAGAGCAGAGCTGATGGGGAGGACCCTCTGCCCGACGTTAGGGGCTGCTGCATTTTAAACAATCCCCCTCCTGAAACTAAGAAGGCAGGTGGGCTTGAAATACAGCAGTTTGGTTTAGGTCGTGGCCTTGACCAGCTAAACAAACCCTTCTGGGCAAATCAGAAGGGAGGTGGTATGGGGGTGCTGGCCATGAGGCATGGTAGGTTTGGGTGTCATGGACCTGACCATGCTGCGTGGATTATACATACACTGTCCACAAACAGAGCTATATATTCACCATGTAATTGAAAACTTAATCCAAAGGCTGCTCCAGCACAGGGAACATGCAGACGTCAGCCATGCTGACAAAGCGTGTGCTCTTGTTGGGCAGGAGTTTGGCAAATGAGGCAGTGACCGTGCTGGCCTGTGGGGCGGCTTGTGAAGAACAGGTTTTGTTCACCTAGGGGAAGGTGTTTCCCAAGCTGAGGAAGCGAAGTCCCCAGGGCTCCTCTGAGTCTGCATCCGACAAGGAAGAAGACGAAGCCACAGATTACGTTTTCAGGATAATCTACCCAGGGACACAGTCTGAATTTGGTGAGTTTGTTGGCAGAGAGTGTTTCAGGTGGGTTATCACAGGGTGTATGAGCGGCCGGGGATGAAGCACTGACAGGCACATGGCAATTCGCGCCGGGAAATGGTTCCAGAGAAATCGGCTTTGCTTGTAACAGTACTGCCTTTTATTCAACATCATGTATGGGTTGGGGTTTATTTTTTTGTTTTAACCTTTCCCTTGCTATTGAGGAGTCCTTCGTTTCTGCAGCTGCACAACAGGCCATGACTGCCTTAATGGTTGGGAAAAAAATTCTTGCATATAATTTCAGTAGTAATGTTCACTTTGGTCGGGTTCCTTGGGGGTCGCTTTTCACCATCACAAGCCTCCAGGGCTGATTCTTCTCTCGCTGTCACCAGGCCAACTCAGCAAGTGCTGTATTAAATCCACCTATGTTCCTTCAGCATTGCTTCTGCAGCGCGAAGGAGAGGTTACAGCACCCTTCTCTGTGTATTGCCAGGCTTGACCCATGTGTCTTCACTCTCTAGCTCACAGGGCAAGGGAGAGGATGCTGCTGGATTCACCAAACCAGAAATCTCTCTTAATGTCTGGTTGTGAATGATTTGAACAGTGTCCTTGGCTGAAGGCTGATTGTACATTTGTCCTCACTCTTCTGTGGGATACTAAGAACAATTTTTTGACTTCTGGGAACATTGTAGGTGCCTTTAAGGGAGAAAACCAAGAGTGCAACAGAAGACTTGTGGAGTGCTTTTAAAAAGCTATGAAATTTGATCAAAAACTTGTTCCTATATTTTTGAGGCTAGAGGGGGGCAATCGCATCTCCTGTGACTCCTCCATAACATTGGTTAAGATTATACTTAATTCTCCCTGCCTTTAGCTGACTAACACAATTCAGTGAGTCAGATAAAAATCTGATTGAGGCTAAAATAGCAGATAGAGGTGCTTCTTTCTGTAGCTTCCTTTTGATCTAGCCCTTAAAATTCCATGCTGGGGGCCAAATTTTCTGTGAAATGAATTGCTGCAATCTCCTCAGCTGGCATCATCAAAGTCTGTGCGGTTCCTCTGGACCTTCCCAGAGGGGGGTGGAACTGCATCAGTTTCTTCTCTGCAGATTCTTCCTTTCTCCCCTTTCATTTGTGCCCTTGTCCTCTCTCTGTGTCTCTAGTTAACATTAATAGTAAATTTCATCCATTCCTTGCGTCTGTGATCTCCATCACTGCTGTGAGCGGGAAGATCTCAAGGACTCCAGCTGCAAGCAAGATGGTGGTGATCCCTAAATGGTTTCTGAGTCTCCCCATCACGTCCCGACCTCCCCTTGCCACTCCAGGGGCCTCTCAGCATCAGTGTAATGCAGCTGTCATTTGTGTCTGGTACTACTGCTTGCCTGTGTTGTCACTTGATAATTCCTGCAGAGGTGTCCCCTGTCACTGCTGACCGTCACTGACCCATCAGCACCTGCTCAGTATGAGGGAAATAGGAATATTTCAACATTTTTCTTGCTAGTATCAGTTATTCAATATCACAGGCAGGGAAAGTCGGTGAGACCGAGGGCGAGCGAGGAAGCCCTCTCCCAGCTGGAAGCTGGAATTTCTACCACCATTTAATTTCTAAGGAGGAGCAAATAGGATTATTCTTCATTAGTTTTTTTTTGCATCCCACAGTTCACCTTCTTCGTGATGGCCTTTTCCTAGGGAGGCCCAAGACCGAAGGGCAGGAGCTGTTCCAGGCCAGGACAGTGGCAAGCTGCTCAGTGTGGGGGCAGCTCAGCTCTTGAGGCTGCACGCTCCCCTTGCCCTGGCTCTGCACCTGTTTGGTTTGCAGGGTGATACCTTAGCAGACTCCGAGGCCATTGCGATAGCACTTCTGAGTTTAAGCAGGGATTTAGCAAGTGACAACATGAAGAGCTACTTGCTCCTGCTGTCCCTCTCAACCTCTTCATCAAAGTCACTATCTCCTGTCTTGTGATTTGGATGCTCCCGTCTTTCCCTGAATCTTGGATGGGATCCTAGTGTTTGAGAGATGGGGGCTTTTCTCTTCCAGTGATCTACTCTTCCTGGGGCAGTGGTTGATTTCAATCATGTTTTTTCTCATCTGTGTGATAGTCTGTTGCGGCCCCTTGTCTCAAGTCTCTCTGGGTTGGGTGTTTGTTTTCTGCTTTGGTCGGCACTCAACAGTTGAAGATTAGCTTGCTGAAGGCACTGTAGTTAATTAGCAGATGGTTCTCTCTCATCAATGCCCTTTGTTTCCTTTCATTTCTCCTGAGCTCACCAGTGCTGGTGCTGTGATTACCTGGTGTGGGTCCTACCTGGTTGCTGGAGTCTCCTTGGGAAGAGTGTGGGATGCTGCATTTGCTAATCAAAACTCTCCTCTCTGTTGACCTCCTGTGGCTCACCTGACTCCAGGGCAGTGCTAGACAGTAGCTGATGCTCCTCTCCCTGCCCTCTTACAGTGCCCCAGGACCTGATGGACACGCCGGGTGCTGGCCTGCCTCCCATGTGGCAGCCCAGCACCCGCAAGTCCTCCTGCTCCTCCTGTTCTCAGAGTGGCTCCTCTGACGGTGGGCCATCCAACGGCTGCAGCCACGAAAGGTATGACGGCTCTGCTGCTGCTTGCGTTGGGAAATACAGGGAAAATAAAACAAGGGTTACAGGTGAAAGCCCAGCTGGATGGCTGAACTAGAGCAATTATGGTGCAAGTGCCTCACACTTGGCTCAGTTGTCCAGGGACCATTTGCAGGGGCCAGTGGGACATGTCCAGGCTGAAGTGAGGCTTGTCCCCTCATCTGGGATGTCCCAGCTGCTTTGTGGCCATGTCCTGGCAGCAAGAATTGCTGCTCCCAAGCTGAGCAGGGGTCCCATGGTGCACCTCTGAAGGCAAAGCTGGAACAGTCAGATCAAAGCAGGGGCTGAGGGAATGCATGGGGGCATTTCCTCTGACATCCAATGTTTTTTATTGGCAGAGGTCCGCTGAAGCTCCTGTGTGACAATATGAAGTACCAAATCCTCTCCCGGGCGTTCTACGGCTGTGAGTAGTTGTTGCATACATGATGCCTTGAGATGTGTGATGGGCAAGGGATAAGATCCTGGGCTCTGGGCTAGGAGTGGTGGTGAGGCAGTGGCCAAGGGTACTGGGACCAGTCTGTTGCATGCAGGGCCCTACGTGAACGTGCTCAGGATTGGGAGCAAACATCTGAACTCTGATCCTCGGACTTCAGCCCAGCGAGCAGCAGTGCTAGTGGTACAAGACGATGAGATACTGACCAGTCCCAGCAGACTCCCCGCTTTGCGGCTTAGGCTGGATGTGGCTTCAGAGGGTCTCCTTCAGAGACCAGATTCATCAGAGCTTTCTTCTGCACTTCATCCTTATGGCTCCCTGAGTTCCCTGGGTGAATGTTTGCTTCTGCCTGATGCAGGGCTGGCCTATTGCAGACACCTCTCCACGGTGCGAACCCACCTGTCTGCACTGGTTAACCACAACATCGTGTCTCCTGATGTGCCCTGCAATGCCAGCTCGGGACTGACTGTGGACATATGGCAGAGATACCTGCAGGACAGCACGGTAGGGCCAACACTCTTGGGACATGCCAGTTGTGGCGGGCTTGGGATGTCCAGGGCAGTGTCACTTAAGCGGGTGTAGCATGGTAAGGTAAAGCAAATTGAGAAGTCCCCCAAGAAGAGAAGTCACACAGCCTGCCCCAGGCTGCACAGAGCCCGGGGCTCCTAATCCTTGACACATGGAAGCCGGGGGACGAAGGCTGCTCTCCTTAGCACACTTCTGTTCGGAGCCTGTCTGCAGCAGTGTCTGTCACCCTGAGTACTGTGGTCTTGAGGGGGGTCCCAGCATGCTGTTATGGCAGGATAGCTGGAGAGCTGTGACCAGTGCCGCAGTCCTGACATGCTGCCGGGGCTCAGAGGCACAGCAATGACCTTGAGTGCCTTTGGGTCACTTTCTGGCTGTGGTGAGCCAGTGTTTCCCAAAATGTCCATCTGCAGGGGCCTCTGGCTGTGCTTAAGCCAAAGTGGAGATCTGAGAGAGCATCTGCAATGAATGGGCAGCAAGTTTGCAGGTGGTCAGCATCTGGGCAGCACTCTGGGTGCTGAAAGGCGGCATGGCTGGGCTGGGGTTGTCCTTGCATCTGCTAGCTGATGGGCTGTGGTTCTGGCTGCATCTGTGCACTGACTCAGAGTTCTTCTCACAGAGTTATGAGGACCAGGAGCTGCTGCGGCTGATCTACTATGGTGGGATCCAGCACGAGATCAGGAAGGCTGTCTGGCCCTTCCTTTTGGGCCATTATCAGTTTGGGATGACAGAGGCAGAAAGGAAGGAGGTTGGTATGGGTGTGCTACCAGCTCAGCATCCTAGTGTATTGCATTGGTGTGCCCTGGATATTTCACAGCTTGAAGCGTCCGGATGCCAGAGTCTACCCTGTGAACCCACTGGGTGTTATGTCCCCTTTGTACAGCGGCTGTAGGTAGGAGGTGGGAGACAGACTCAGATACGCAAGAATTGATAGGACCAAGCTCGACGGTCCCTTGTGCAGCTGCTGGCTGCTGATGTTCAGTGCCCTGCGCACCTCTGGAAGGCAGGAAGGAGGTGGATGGTCATTTTTCCATCCTGATTTTTGCGAGGTTTTTTGGGTCAGGCTCTGGCTGTCACTGTGCTGGAGATGGGTGACTTTTTGTCCCATCTAGCCATAGTTAATGCAAGCATGCACTTAACTTGTGTGTGCAGGGCTGTTTGGGGGATGGAGGAGGCACTGGTTTCTGGGCTGTTCCAGGGGCACCTATTCAAAGACCCTCTGTCTCTAAATGCTGCAGGCTGACGACCAGATCCGCACCTGCTATGAGCACACCATGGCGGAGTGGCTGGGCTGTGAGGCCATTGTCCGGCAGCGGGAGAAGGAGTCCCACGCAGCAGCTCTGGCCAAGTGCTCCTCTGGTGCCAGTCTGGATTCCCACATTCAGAGGATGATGCACAGGGACTCGACGATCAGCAATGAGGTAAGGGTGCGGGGGCTTGGGGAGGGCTGTGCCCACCCAGGCTCTGTGTTGGCCTGTGCTACAGGGAGGGATGGAGACACAGTTCTTGCTCACCCTCCTTCCCTGACCTCTGCCTGCTTCTGTGCCTCGTTGCTCACTGTAATCCGTGCAAGTAAGTTGGAGCTTTCTTACCTGTTTTCTTTCATCTGCTCTTCCAGAGTGTTTAGCAGTAGGAGTGGGCATCTCCTGCAGTATGACCCCAGTTTCCATACTGTGTGGTACTGCACTGATGGAGAGGTTTTGGTCTGCAGCCTGAGTGACGTGTTGGAGCTCAAACAAATTTGCTTTGGTTCTTGCAGCCGCAGTATCCACAGCAGCACTGAACAGCTCTGCATCTGTGACCCTGGGTGGGGGTGCTGGGCACAGAGGTCCTGAAAGCCAGGGGCAGCAGGGGGAGGGCAGGGGGTTCTGGCAGAGGGCAGCAGGGCAGCCAGGAGCCCAGAACTCATTTGTGGAGCCACGTGTCCAAATCCAGACACTCTCACCAGTTCTGTGAAACATTCCTTGTGGGTATTTCTGGAGAACAAGAGATATCCATTACCCAGTTTGCACTCCTGGTGCACATCAGGATTAGCTCCATGGAAGTCAGTGTTGAAGGAGGGGGAGGGAGGAAGACCATGTTTCTGGCACTGAAGGGCTGTGAAACAGGTCAGTGGACTTCTTGACTCCCTCCTTCCATCAGCTGCTCAGCACAGAGGAAGCCTGGGCCGCTGCTTGTGGGCAGGAGGAGCGGGGTGGCTCTAGGACTGGCTGTGAAGGAGCCTGCAGGGCTCGAGGCAGCCTCAGTACACTGTGCCATTGTGGGACAGAGCTGGGCCCTGGCACCCAGCTTCATGGAACTGGCTTATAGCAGTGCAGTGATGAGTTAAATCCACAGCCCAAACCAAAGGGTGTGGAGGGAAAAGCCTGTTAAAGGAAAGGCAGTCCTGGGAACAGAGTCCAGGGAGTGTTTCCGTGTGGGTTTTGTCCTTGGAGGAGAACAGCCTGGCGCAGCAGAGAAAGCAGTGCTGGGTTATCTGACCTCATGCTGCTGCACTGGAGGCAAACAGAGGCCAAGCCGAAAAGGGCCCGGTAGGTGCAGCACTGGAGACTTCATCTGGTTTTCTCTGGGGAGTTTGGGTGGATACTTTTGGAAAGAGATGAGCTCAGCCCCAACCGTGCGGGCTACGTGTGTGTGTACAGGAAGGGAGAGATGCAGGGAAGGCAAGTCCAAACCAGGGTCTGTGTGCAAGAGCTGGATGACACAGCTCTTGCAGGGAATGAGCAGAGCTGGGCTGCATGATCGGCATTGCTGAAGCCCCGTGAATCATTCCCATGCCCACAGCATCTCCACTGTAGTTCTTTTTTTGTATCCACGTCTGCCTGTTCTGGGAACATGCACTGGGAGGGGAGTTGCAGAGTTAGTACATGCAAAGGTTCACCCCTTTCCCATCTTAACCTGAAATTTCCTGTTATAAAGTGCTCCCATGGTAATGAAGGAAAACTGTCGCCCTTCCTCTCTCCATCAGAGCCCTGCCCAGCAAACACCCACAATACTAGGGTGGGGACAACTCCCGCTGCCGTTCTGCAAGTGCTGTGTTTTCTTAAACCCCTATTGTTTGTGTGTGATGTTATTGCAATGCTCTGTACATCCCAGCTTGTGTGCAGCATGAGCAGCCACAGGCTCCTGTGCTATGATAAGCCTGGTGCAGGGGTGGCTCAGATAACAGGGAAGGCTTGCTCTTTAGTGAAGACTCGTTGCTCAGAGGGAATCCATGAGGCAGAGCACTGAACTGGTCGCTGCAAAGCCCAGCGCTTCCTTCTGTGCTTCAGCTGGAAGCCAGAAAAGGGTGCTGTTGACTTTTAGAGGGGCTGCCTCGACTGAGTCTGGCTTGAAACACCAATATTTGTCCTTTAAGAAAAGGAAAAAACATTAATATGCTTGGAGGGATTGTTTTATAGCCAGTGACTTCATCGTTTATGTAAACTAAGATGGGTGAGCCGCATTGCTGCCAAATTAGGACAGAGATTTGTAGAAATTTGCACTCCAGGGAGACAGCATGACCTCTCTGAAGGCCAGAAGAAAGCAGTTCCTTTCAGACCCAAACATACAGTGCTTGAACAACTGGATTGGCCTGGGATTTTGGTTTTTGTCATCTTCTCCAGCAGTAAATGTCAGTGGCAGGCTGAGGCAGGGTGCTGCCCTGTGTGACAAATCTGCATGGCAGAGTTGATGTGACGTGAACATCTTTCATGGGTCAAATGTGAGAATTTATTGGATGCATTTTCTGCTTGTTCTTTATGTTCAGATGTACCCACCTCTGATAGCATGGCTTGAGCCTCCCCCCGCTCCAGACACCATGCTCTTTGCCTTTTCACTGGCCTTTTCCCTCTCTCTTGCAGTCTTCGCAGAGCTGCAGCTCTGGCCGACAGAATCACGCCCGACTGCAGAGCGACTCCAGCTCCAGCACGCAGGTGAGTGGCAGCTCTTTGTCCCCTCTTGCTCGTTCAGACACCAGCCACCCAACAGCATACATCTCTCTGTCCCGGCTTGGGCTGATCACTAGTTGATAACCGTAATCATTTCTGGCAAACAGAAGCAGTAGTTGGAGGAGGTAAATGACTCACAAACCTGCCTCTGGAGCCACTAAGGTCAGAACTGCATACTGCTTGGCGGTGTTTAATATTCACCGGCCTGCTCTGCCCAGGCTTGAAGGACCAACCCCCATGTGGCCTTCACACTTGAGGGCACTTGGCTGCTCCATTTGTTAGTAACCATGTGTTTAACTAACCTGTTTAAATGACGTTCTGCCCAGTATATTATGCCGAGTAAAGCCTAGGGACTGTGGGCTCAGAGTGGTGCAAATGACCAAGCACTGACCTGCCAAATCCAAGCAGGGGAAACTAAAGGCTGAGGACTGTGCCCAGAAATTCCTCCAAGAGTGTGGTTAAAATGGGACAGAGAGCTAGGTGCTCAGGCTGAAGTTGTCTCTCACTATAGCAAAGATGTGGAGCCGCAGCCAGGCACAGCACTAGTAAGTTAAAATGCCCTCAAGTCCTCTGAGCTTTCTTCCATTGGTTGCTTTTATGAGTCCTGCACATATAGAGCAGATCTTCCTCCCTCCCCACTGTTGGGAACAGTTAAACTGCTGAAAGCAGCTCTTGGGGACAAAATGCCCATGTTCCCAACAGTTTCCTGAATGCAGGGGGGTTTGCTCACTCTCACGTGGCTCTCTGCTCGTGCTTTGCAGGTGTTTGAATCTGTTGATGAAGTGGAACAGACTGAAGCAGATGCTCAGCTGGAAGATGGCAAACGAAGCAAGATCCCCAATGGGACGGTTCCCAACGGCACGTGTTCCCCTGATTCTGGCCACCCCTCTTCCCAGAACTTCTCCATCACATCAGGATTCTCAGAGCGCAGCTTCAGCAATGAGGACAGTGCCCTGGAAACCAACAAATCCTTGGCCAGCTCTCAGGGAAAGGCCGGTGGGTCTGACGTGCCAGGCCCACAGGACCCAGATAGTGCCCAGCAGGAGGAGAAGCTGCAGGGCCAAGACAGCTTGGAAGGTGAATTTCCCACCAGTGGAGGCATGGACTTTGTTCCCATGGGTGAGAGCTCGGCAGGGGTCCTGCGTGATCGTGACACTGTGGCCCTGACTGTGGTAGAGAGCTGGGCAGACAGTGAAGCTGAAAAGCAAAGCTTGGTGGAGAGTGAAGATAACCTCTCCGAGGAGCCGGAGATGGAGAGTTTGTACCCGCAGCTGGATTCTCTGGCTGTAGCTGATCTGGCCAACAGTGAAACGTCTGCTGTCTCCTCAACGGGTGTCACCTACTCTGTAAGTACAGACTTGTTCACTGAGTGGGTTTCTTCCTGGGTGTCCCACTATTTACCTGCATTTGGCCTGTGCTAATCTGCAGTTGTGTGTACAGGGGCTCTCCACCTTCAACTCTGCCCTGTCGCTCCATTGCCCTTGCAACTTTCTTTTTGGTTTTCATTTGAACACAAATCAACTTTCTTTTGTTTTGGGCAGCCAGAGCTGCTGGACATGTACACGGTGAACCTGCACCGCATTGAGAAGGACGTGCAGCGGTGTGACCGCAACTACTGGTACTTCACCCCTGCCAACCTGGAGAAACTCCGCAACATCATGTGCAGGTAAGGAGCTGTGGGAGTCGGGGTGGGGGCCTGCCAGCCCTCCCTGCGACGGGAGCAGGCTCCTGACACTGGTGGCTGATTTCCCTGAATTCACCTTGAGGCTGGAGCCTCAAACTTTGTTCTGGTTGCTGAGTTTTGCCTCCTTGACTTCCTCCCCCAAATCCCCTCATCATCCCAGAACTGGCGCCACAGCTCCAAGGAGCTCACGGTTACTAGACTGAGGAGTCCAGCTGTCCTGCCTTGTGCTGCTCTGCCCGGTGACTGCCATGTGTCTGGGTTGTTGGCCAAAGCAGAGGGCTCCCTGGGGCTGCCCATGCATGCTGCCTCACACTGCCAACCCAGTGCAGCCCACCTGCTCTCTGGAATATGCCTGGAAAATTTTTTAATGAGGATCAGCCCACAGAGCTGTAGTGCTAATGAGGAAGTGACTACCCAAGAACCCAGGAGGTAGCAATACCTGGGTGCGTTTCCGATTCTCTTTGCTTAGTCCCTGTGACTAAGAGGTTGCTGTTTGACATTCACCAACTCAGACCAGCTCCAGCTCAGCAGCTGCGACTGCTTCAGGGGCACCGAAGGCTAAAATATTATTACTCATCTTGCAAATATGAGGAGAAGCTGCTATTTCATTAGAGCTGTCGCTTTATCTGACAGCCAGAGTTGGAGATCTCTGCTGAGATGAGACCTACAATACAGCAGATTTTGGAAAACTAATGGGCAGGATGGAAAAGATTGTTTCCTTGTGCCAGCAGTGGCTCTGAGTCCTTTCTGAACACGTTTTGACTTGCTACCAAATATGGGAAGATATCTCTGCAGGGCTGGTTGCTTCCTGGGACACTGGGTCCAGGGAGGCGAAGCAGGCAATATCGTGCAGAGAGAGCCAAGAGGATGAATCGAGGGGGAAGGGTGAGAATGAGAAATAAATTAACAAGCTCTACCAGTCTCTGCCCTTTGACCAACCACCTTACCTTGCTGTGCTTTTTGATTTCACTTTTCCCTGCACTGATTTCCATGCATGGCCGTTGCAGGGTGTTGATCCAGGGCTGTGCCATGCATGGCTTACCTGATTAAGTTCCTGCGGGAACTTAATCATTTACAGGCTGGCTGTAGAGGAGCAGAGCACAGGCGTAACAGAATAAACAGGTCTGATTTGCCCTGCGTGCTGCCGTGCATTGGTGGCAGCGTGTAGGGAACGCCAGTGTCCCAGGAACAGAGGCAGGGCACAGGCAAGCGAGGTGGCAGGCTGTGGCACGGGAAGGGCTGACGGGCCACCTTTCCTGCTCTCTCACACAGCTACATCTGGCAGCACATTGATATCGGCTACGTGCAGGGGATGTGTGACCTGCTAGCCCCTCTCCTGGTCATCCTGGATGACGGTGAGTGGGTGGCTCTGCTCCACGGTCCCCATGCCTTTGTGGGAGTGCGTGGGGGGATCTGCTAGGCTGGTGGTGGCCCTTTGCAGTGGAAGAGTCCCATGCTCAGAGGTGTGGAGCAGCTGGTGGCAGGATCCCACTTGTCCTTGATGCTGTCTGAATCCCGGGAGCCCACTGTGGGGACAGCGTGTACCTTTTGCAGTGTGAGGTGTGTTTCCGAGGCCAGTCCCTCCTGCGCAGCCCTGGATCTGTGTTTGTGGAGCGGGGAGGGATATTCCTGCTGCGAGAGGATGGTGGTGTATGGTGATGCACGTGCAGATGCAGCAGTGTCCGTGCAGCCAAGCAGTGAGTGTCTCTCTTCCCTGCGCAGAGGCTCTGGCTTTCAGCTGTTTCACTGAGCTTATGAAGAGGATGAATCAGAACTTCCCCCACGGGGGAGCCATGGACACCCACTTTGCCAACATGAGATCTCTGATCCAGGTAGGGGGGTCCTGGCACAGGGTCGGCAGCCTCTCATAACAGAGGGGGAAAGCTGTTCTTGGGACGGGGGTCTCGGAGGGGCTGAGAGGAGCTTTCAGTGGTGGGAAGCAGGAGGGAGAGCAGGGGGCTGCAAAGAGAGCCTGGGAGTGACACGTGCCAGGATTGCAAAGGAGGGAGAAGCTGGGTGGAAGACGGTGCGGTCAGAGAGCAGTGGGAATGGAGGAAGGCAGGTAGAGGAACAGCTGGTGCCTCCGGTGTGCACTGATGAGCTTGCTTTTGCTTTTCTTGGCAGATTCTGGACTCTGAGCTCTTTGAGCTGATGCACCAGAACGGTGATTACACTCATTTCTACTTCTGCTACCGATGGTTTCTCCTGGACTTCAAGAGAGGTGTGTGCTGGGAGGGAGGCAGTTGAGACCAGCAAATGGGGAGGGAAGGCAAGGTCTGCCATGCTTCCACGCTTCTCAATACACTCTGCAACTTCAGTTGTCTGAACTTAACTTTTTACCATGTGTTCCTGTTTTCCTTTTCCCTGGTAGATTTGTGGCTGACTTTTCTGTCTAGATACAGAACCTGTTGTTCCAGAGCTGCTGGTGAGCCTCCAGCGGCTTTGTGTCCTGAAGCCTGTGCCACCTGCTGCAGGCCTGAATATTTGCCTCTACAGATGACTTACTTATTGCTTCCAACTGGAACAGGTTCTTGTGGGAAGAAACCACCCAGCATGTCTTCCCAGTGCTGCTGTGAACTCTGTGAGTCAGGATGATTGTAAACCCATCGCTGGTGTAGTAACTGCTGGGCTTTTTCCTCTGTTAACAGAGCTGGTGTATGATGACGTGTTCGCCGTCTGGGAGACCATCTGGGCAGCTGCACACGTTTCCTCTGCACACTATGTGCTCTTCATAGCCCTGGCTTTGGTGGAAATGTACCGGGACATAATCTTGGAGAACAACATGGATTTTACAGACATCATCAAGTTTTTCAACGGTACAGCTTGTGTTCTGTTGGGCTGAATTTGTGGCAGCTGCTCAGATGTAGGCACCACATGTCTGTCTGACTATAGACAGTCATGTCTGGGCTATACTGGTAAATGTTTAAAACAGAGCAGCGTATGGTTGTGCAATGCTGATACTTGGAACACGATGGTAAAGAGACCCCTTGCCCCTGAACAGTCAGGCTCTGAGGGGGTCTGGTGGTGCCTGGGGAAAGCTACTCTGCCATCCTTGGCAACAGCCCACCTTGCCGTGCTTGAAGGGAGCTGTAGGTTGTGCTTCCTGCTGGCTGTAATCATCCCGAGGTGAGTTGGTTAATGATGGTTCTTTGGAGTCAGGTGTCTCTGCAAGGGATGGTGCTTAGGGACTTGGGCAGGAATTCACAGCTTCAGCTCCTGCTTGGAGCTCGGCTGAGAAGCAGAGCTGAGGCTGGGGGGACTCGAGACGCCGGGCTGCTTGGGTCTAGCCTCTTTGTGGGTTCCTTCTGTCTGTGTTCCAGAAATGGCTGAGCGGCACAACACCAAGCAGATCCTGAAGCTGGCTCGGGACCTTGTCTATAAAGTCCAGACTCTGATCGAGAACAAATGAAGGATATGGGGAAGACGAGGCATCCAGACAAAGGGCCGGGACTCCCCTTCAATGCTTCCTCCCCTTCTCCTTTTTCTCGAAGTGCCACACCTGTGGAAATAAGGTAGTTGGACACATGCTGCTGTCTAAACTGGAAGTACCCTTAGCTCTCCAAGTGCTGTGTTCAGTGTTAGGTCCAGGGGCCCCGGCTCAGATCTTCGCAGCCTTCTTCCGTGACTTAACCAAAGATCTGTACAATTGCATTTTATTGCTAAGGACTTGCTTTGGAAGCAGGACCCAGGCAGTCACTTCCTTGCTGCAGCAGAAGGGCAGCATGTGTGGTTACCACCACTACTGCTGAGGCAGTTGCCAGCATCCCAGATCAGAGCTCGGGGTCTGGGAGAGCAGAGCTGCCAGCCCTCTGCGGGGCCGACTCGGGCTCGACAGCCTTTGTTGCAAGGAAATAAAGCTGCTTCCTTGGACAGCCGTTGCCCTGTGCCACAGGGAAGCCAGCCAGCCCTGCAAGCCTGGGCAACACCGGGATGCTGCCAGTACTCAGTTTCTTACTAACATTATGAGGTTCTGCCAGTTACAGAGAGGGACTTTGATCACAGAAATTCTTCTTCTTTTGATGTTGTCCCTTGATGCACAGCATCCCCTTCAGTATTTTTTTTAGGGCTCCCTTCTCTCCCTGGGATTTTTACGTTGTTTATTACTACAATAGCTGAGCACACAAGAGTTTCAGCTCTGGATGGATTTTCAGAAGAGCTCCAAATTCAGCATTGGGTTTTTCTTTCAAAATCCAGCCTCTGTAATGCTCTCTGAACACTGGAAAATCTGGTCCTGACCTCCTCTGGGAACTCTAGACTTGAGGTTTTCATACCTGCCTTACTCTAGCTGCTTGTGTTAGGAGTCTGGTCTCCCTACCATTCTTCTGCAACCCCTGTTAGGGGAGAGCTCCTTGGAAGGCAAGTCAGAGCTCCCAAATTCAGTGACTGTCATGACTTTCCCTCTGAAGGTGCCTGCCTCTTCCTCTCTTAATTAAAAGACCAGCTGCTCAAAGCTAGACAGTGCAAACAATCCCCTTGGTGCCTGCAGGTTTTCTGTGTGCTTCTGGGGCTGGCTGCAAAGCCCCCTAAGTCCACTGAAAGTCTCCAGTTAGGTCTTGGTGGGCTTCTTTCACATGCCTGTGAAGAGGAAAATAGCCCAAGGTCTCTGAGTGGTCTTTGCTTTTGGAAGATGCACTTCTGTGTCCGCTTTTCCTGCAGTGGCTCTCCAGCATTGCAGCCCCTGGAGCACACTGCATGAAGTGCCTCTCCAGCACTACCAGCATGAGAGCTGAGCTGCTGTGTCATGCTAAGGCTGCGCTGCGGAGGGTTTGGATTCATTTTTTAACTCAGGTAAAAACAATAAAGGAAAAGGAGAGGTATAGGTTGTTGGTAGGTCTAGTTCAGCCAGGGAGGGCTTTGTCATGGCCACAGAAGGCTGCCATGAACGTGTGCTTTCAGCAGCAGGGAAGACGCTGCGTTGTAGCTCTCTATAAGGGTACTTTCTATCAAGTTTTGCTGCAAAAATTTGTGTTCCCCCTCCATGCAATGTGTGATATGTGTGTGCTCTCCTCCTCCCCTCTGCAAGATAAGGCCCTACTCTTCTCTTGCTGTTGGAGTGCTGCTCACCAGAAGGGAAAAGGGGCCCTTCCCTTCTTCTGTGGAACATGTGTCTGTGCTGACTGTGGTTTGTATTTACTTGTGGCATGTGTCAGATGTTGCTTGCAGAAAAAGACAGATGTAAATCTGCGGAAGAGAAAACTGCTGCTTCAGAAAAGTTCTGCAGAGTGTGGTGAAGCGATTTGCAGTTTCTGAGCAACTCAGCTAGTCTTTCTGCAGTACTGGGACACAGGCTGCAGCTAGGAAAACCAGAGAACAGTAGTACATACTGAACCCTTTGGGGAAGAGGACTGCAGCAGGGTGTGAGGGCAATGGGGAGCCTTTCATTTCTTATAATCCCAACAAGCAAATGTGTACCAACAATCTAGGAAATTTTTTGAAGCAATTTTCTGCATTAAATCTCCAAAGAGTGCTTGGTCTGTCGTAGCACAGGAAACAAAGGCATTTCATCTTCAAATCTGCCAGTTCACGTGTGAATCTTTCATCTTTCCACAAAGCAGAGCGGGAAGCTCATGCCCTCCCTACCAGGCTGTTCCTGTTCCCTCTAGGTCCTAGGACAGGTAATAGTCTGCCTGCATCACCTTCTCCAAAAGGGAAAGGGAAAGGAAGTGTCTGTCCTCCTCTCTCTGAGGGACAAGAACCAATAGGTCAACTTAAAACCAAGCAACATTGCTGACACTTTATCTTTCAAGCTTTTGTTTTTCTTTTCTTGGTTTTTTAAACAAAAACAGCCAAGAAATTCTGCACAATATTTGCTGTCTGTATTAACTGAGAGTGTCTTTGGGCCGCTCAATAGCAGTGTTTTTTGAATAACTTCTGGGGGAAAAAAGTATTTATTTATTGATTGTACATTACTGTGTGTCCTTGTATACTGAAGTATGTGAGTGTGCATTGTTATGCAAATGGAGATATATCTTTTCAATGTTCTTTACAATATCTTGTAAATGTTTACCAGAAAAATGTGTCTATATATAATATATATACAGTATAGAGAGAAAATATGTGAATTAAGTGGGTTATTTTTTGAGGGGGGGGGGAGAAGAAATCTTTTGCTTCTAAGAACTGTGTGGTTTCTATAGCACCTATTCCATGATGTGCCAATCTGTCACTGTCCCTGTACTGTGAGAGTTCTGGTATGGCAACAGGAGCTCAGAGGAGAAGAACCATCATGACCTCAGCTTGGCTTGATTTTAGTTCTGACTTTAAAACTGGAAAGAAGAAAAAAAGGAGGAAAAAAAATTTTTAAAAAAAAAGCTTTGTTCCAGATATGGTGCTGAGTACAGTCCGCAGGAGAAGACCTCTGCTTGAGCTGTGCAGGGTTTCATGCCTGCCCTGGGATTAGCCTGCGTAAGAACAGTTGCAGAGTTGAGGCTTGGTGTGGGTTGCAAAGAACTTGGATGGTCCAAAGAATACGGTATGTCAGTTAAATTGGAACTAAAGTCATTCTCCTTTCCAGATGATGGTACCATTTTGTTAGGAAGGGAGTATTACATGACCTGTACAGAGTACTTGTGGAGCTGATCCGCTCTCCTAAGTAGCACCCATCCAGACCAGCTCTGCTGAAGGCAGTGTGCCCCACGCACTGCTCTACTCTAATTTGTACAAAAGTCAGCGAAAACCATCTGCTCCCAAATACTCCCTTGAGAGCTTGAGTCTGAACTTGGACGTTCAGCTTTGAGTTCCCATGCAGATCTGAGACAGAAGACGTCAACGGTTTTCAGGCCCTGCACTGGTGGTGGTGCCATTCCCCGGCTGCCTGCCCTGCCAGACCCTCGCTATGCTGCCGGCATGGGAGCAGGCAGGACAGTGGCTGCGGGAGGTCAGAAATAGGCTGTGATAGTCCCTGTGCTCTGCCCTTCCACAGCCCCTGTCCATGCATGGTCCCAGCTCGGTTTTGAGCACCTGATCAGAAGTCACAGTGGGTAGCAGCTGTGCTCCTTGCTGACCCCTCTGGGACAGCCGCTGTCTGACTGGCAGGTTTATGTGCTTGTGGAGACCCATAGTGAAGCAACGCCAGGAGTGTGGGGCTTGAGATCTATTTGATGGTTAAAAGCTACTAAAATTTGAGGAAAGGTTTTTGTTGTCCAGCTGTTCGTAGGCCTTCTCCTGCCTCAGCGTCTCCTGCCTGGCTCTGCCCCTCTGCTAGATTGCCCTGAGATAAAAGCATTATTCTGGGTTTCCGACAGCGTGAATCCTTGTGGCCCTGCGAGACAGCACAGATCTCTCCCGGCTGCGCAGCCGGAGGATTGCCTGTTTACCACGCAGGGAGAAGCCTGTCACAGGGGAATGCTTGCCCATATACAGTAATCTTGTCTGGCTCCTCGGGGGAGAGGAATGTCTCATCCCAGCAGCTCTGTGCAGCTGAAATCCACCCCGTGCGATGGCACTACAAGCCGGGGACTATCTTTAGCCTGCTGTTGTTCGCTCTGTGGGACCAGGGACTCGAGCTGCTGTGCCTTCTGACTCGAGACTGCTGCATCCTTCCCACCAGGCGCAGCAAGGTTTGCATCGCACTTGCTCCCAGCCCTTGTTCTCCGCTCTGGGTCACTCCAGAGCAGAGCCTGAGTGAAGGACAGACTCCACGGACTGAGCTGTTCAACTCACGTTGCACCCACACTGAGCATCCACAGAGGTGTGGGGTTTTCGCTTTATCTTTTGTTAGAGCTGCTCAGCTCACAGACAATCTCAGTATGTTTAAATACAGTGAATGTTTGTGTCGTGGCCCCGTGTTCCACCGAGGGAGTTCCTAATGGATTCTCTTTCTGCATTTGAGCTTTCTGCTGATGCAACCTACCAAATAACTCTTGGTACCCATCTCTTTTAGTGTTACTCATGTAAACACTTTAGAAGTTGTCTTTGTTCCTAAATGTGAGATTTTTATAGGAGTTTTTCCTCTTACCGTGTTGAGTCTCTGCATTGCTTTGCTATTAACATTTTTCGTGAAGACCGAGAGGGGTTTTTGCATGGGAACTTCTTGCTGCCACCCTGTTCTGCTCTCATCCAGCCTCTTACATTTTGAACATCCCTTAACATATCCAAATATACCTTTTCTTGTAACTAGAGCCAGCAGTAGAAATGCAGGTATCAGCAACCATTGTCACTGATAAGTTAAAAACAGATCAAGAGAAGTGACTGTTCTTGATGTGGTAGCTAGGAATCACAGTTGTGCTGGGAACCAATCCGTGGGCAAGCGGAGCCCATCCCTAAATCCCACCTTGGAGACACAAGCCTTGTGGCCGGCTGGTGGTGAAGAGCAATTTATGGGATGAGATTCTGCTTATTCTTTCTTCTTTATTTATTTGTTTACTTATTTTAATCTGGCTGGCTAGTTTTCCTTTCTTTCCCCATTTACTTTGATCTGCACTGGGAGCCACTGTGGCAAACAGTCCTCAAAATACATGTGGGACCAGTTTCAGGATTCTCATAATGTACGTTTGCTTTTAAAAATATCTTATACTATCTTAAATTGCTGCACTCTACTGTGGCATTGCTGTTCAGCTAGTGGTAGCCTGTTGATCAGTGGGGCCAAAATGATTGTCATTTCATAAAAACATCTCTCAAATATTTTTCACTCCATTTGGGAATTTCCAGTAGTACCAAGCAGTTCTGGGCACATTTTCTGCATTTTGCTATCGCGTGAGCACAAATTGATAGTGAAAGAGCACAACTCACAGATGAAGTGACAATTTTCTAGCCATATGGAAGGGTTGTAACTCTCACCAGAACCAGTTTTCAGAAATTCTTGTAAAAGTTTTCAGATACCTTGAAGTAGATAAAACACCACTTACTGTTGCCTGCTATTTCAGGCACTCCAGTGATCTTCACTCAAGGTCATGATCCTCGTTGCCTGCCCTGAAGTAAACACATATCGCCGATTAAGGCATCTGAAGTCTTTGTGGTCCCCAGTCACGCTCACCACGTTTATGTTTTATGGTGCCAGCGTGGGCCAAAGTTAAGGCTGTTTTGGTGCCATAGCTGTGTGTTTCTACAGCTTAGAGTGCTTGGATTTCTTCTAAACTTTGTCCAAATCCTGAATTTCCTGGAGAATGTATGTTGTTGGAATAGCCATAGCAGTCTTTTAATATGTTTCTCATTTTAGATTAGTGATAAGCATATTCAACCTTGAATTCCCATTCAGTAGTTTAATAACTTCTTTTTAAATTGATTTTGCACACGGAGACTGAGCAGGGAGCCCAAAGACGGAGCTGCAGGTGACAGCCTCTGGTCCATGGTTGGGTGCAATTGCTCCTGAGCCGCTGGCACATGAAGGGTCTGTATCCCCATAGGCTCTGCCTGCGCCCCGGGCTCCGGCAGCTGGGGCCAGTCCTGCACACGCAGCCTTGTCTGGAGCAGGTGGGTTGTGTCCCAGCCTCTGCCCCACCGGATGCGTCTGCTGAGTCTCTCAGGTCTCCCGCAGAAAGCCCCTGCTTTCCTCTGCCCAGCAAGAGCAGCCGTAGCCCGTCAGGGCAGCTGCTGCCCTTGGCGGTGGTGAGAACCTCCAAGGAGCTCGGCACACAGCGGGGAACAGGCATTAAGTGCCGCTGAAGTGGGAGATGGCTAGGAGGAAGGCCACTTTTCATCAGCTTTTTTGTAAGGGGTAAAAAGTACCATTTTCCTTTTTTTTTTTTTTTTTTTTTTTTTAAATAAATCAATGCTAAAATTTAAACTATGCACAAGATCTCAAAAAGTACATGGAAGTTTTAAGAATCGGTGTGGCTTCACTGCTAAGGAAGATAAAGAATTTAAAATCCTGATACTGGATACTGAGATACTAAAAATTTCATTTTCATGACTACATAAGAAGATCTACTCAAATTCTCAGAAATTCAGTCTCTTCTTGAAGAGTAATTCCCAGGAGTCAGGGAAGGAGAAAGCTGTTTTTCACAAACAGAATTAACGAAAACTTTTGTTGAAAATCCAGCTCAGATGTAACCTTAGACACATGATTGTCACTTCCCTAGTGCTAAGGTGTGTTCTGGAGAGCTTGGCAGGGTGAGCCGGTGACGCTGGGCTGCCACCCTGCTCTGCAACTGTCGTGGAGATGACAGGTACCATCCCAAGCTCTGTGGGACATGGGATTACCTCTCAACAGCAGGGTTCTGAATGTATCTGATATACTGGCATTAGACTTTTATGTTGCCCTACACTGAATTGCTGCTTTTATATGTTGGATGCCATTTTGGTCTCTGGGAGTTGCTCTATCTGAGCTTAATAAGCACTATAGCTTTTAATATATTTGTAGAAGTGCTGCTAATGTTCTTAGATTATTTGAATTCCACACTGTGGTATAATATCTGTTTTATATTATTTTATCCATGCTTTGGGGTTTTTATGTAAACTGTTCCTTATTGTTGTTCAGAAAGAAAAATTAAAGCTCTATTCTCTATGGTTAATGTATTTTCAAATCAATAAAATCCTGGTTGTTCTTTATGGCTGCGCAGTCCACGGTAAGACGGCAAACGTGGAGTACCCCAAAAAGGCAGTGCTGATGCCTTCAGAAATGCTGCTTCTGAGAGCACTGGGGGGTAGCTCTGCTGTACCCAAAAACGCTTTCATCTCTGGGGGAGCAGTGGGATTCTCAGGTGCTTTTATCCTTGTTTTGAGGACAGACTTCTGCCTCCCTCCTCAGAATACCTGCTGCTTGTTGCTAGAAAAACTGCTACTAATTTTTAATGAGTACTCAAAGCCACAGCAAAATAACTGGGCCTGTATCAACTTTGGTCTGGAAAAAGCTCCTCTCGTTGCTGAATGCATGTCGGTAAACGCTCACTGGTGCCATTAATGAAACAGTAATTCCAATGAAGTTAATCTGCACCAAGCTATTTTTGTTCTCTCTAAGCTGCTGACAAGGAATTTTTCAAAGTAAGAATCAGCACGTAGCCTGAGATCTTCTAGAGCAGAATCTTTTGCTTGCCCTCCTCCTGCTTCCAGCACTTCCGTAGTGGGGAACACACTTTTATGTTCTGGAAGTTACAGACAGCTCTGCACAGCACTGCGATTGCTGTTCTGTTTATTTCATGCTGTGTAGCATCTTCTCTTGTTTCTTTGCAGTGCTGGCGAGGGGAAGGCCTGAGATCTAATGGTGCCTCTTGGGTACAAGTGAAGCAGGGAGCAGATCGTCCCGGGGCAGGCAGAGATGTGCTGGTTTCGTTCTCCCGGGTGCTGTGGAGCTGTGGTGTGCACAGCCCCACAGGCAGCAGCTGCAGCTGGGGTACAGGCAGCTCGGCTGGAGATCTGCCTGCATTTCGGCAGAGGTCCCTCAGCACCGGAGTCTCAGGGTGAGAGAGGGGAGAAGGGCCCCAGGCTGCAGGCTGGCTTGTGCAGGGGAGTTCAGGCATGGCTGTAGGGAGTGGGATGGGGAATGGCTCTGGGGATGTTTTGAGAAGCCTGGCTGCCTGCTGCCATTTGGCAGAGCTCCGGGTCTCTGCCTGTGTGAGCAATCCCAGGCTCCCCACAGTGCTGGGTGTTGTGTGTGTCTTGCCCAGGCATCTCCTTTCCAAAGTAACTCCAAGGAGAGCGCCATCGCTGCCAGGCTGTGCAGAGGTCTGCCGGGGGCCGCACATGAGCAGGGTGAGATGCTCCTCAGTATCCCGTTAGTCCCAGCCTCCGGCGGGGCAGGTGCTCTGGGGCAGAACTGCTGCTCCTTCACCCCCAAGGGAACAGTGGGAGGCTCCTGGCTCTGCTTCCAGCCCTCTGGTTATGCCGGCGTGACCAGCTGCACCATGGTCATCCTGGCTCCCATCTCAGAACACGGGGCTGCAGTCTGCTCCACTTGCTCACTAGCAGAGTCTGGGGCCAGGGCCAAGTTTTACCAAGATCCTGAGAATCGCAGCATGTGGGATGGGGGAGCTGAAATGAGCTGGGCCTGAGGGGGAGGCGGGAGTGCTGTGCTAATGAATTGGAGGGGTTGGAGAAGTGCTGGGACAGGTCTGCACCACGGCACCAGGCCAGCACACGCTCTGCCACAGCCCAGCCCTGCTCCACAGCTGGGGACCTGGAGCATGGAGTGGGTGGCAGTGTGTTTGGCTGGGGGGTGGGCAGGGGTTGCAGTGGGCACGGGGAGCTGGGGGTTGCAGCCAGCCAGGGGAGACGCAACCCAGCACTGGGAAACTGCAGCCCTCCGCATCCAACCGCCCTGAGCTCGCCGGGGGTGGCTCTTCCCCATGGTCGTCTTTTCTCTAACTCAGACCCCGCGGCAGCTCCGCACTCACCCAGTCCCGTTCCCAGAGCCAGTTCTTTGCTCTGTAGGAGTCGGAGAACAGCTTTGCTCTGGAGAGCTGAGGGCTGGGTCCCGGAGGCACGGAGGCAGCCAGGTAAGGAGTGTACACTGCAGGATCCCCAGCAGCCAGAGGGATGATGTTAGAACTGCGTTTTTCAGATCTGTATTTTCACATCGCTCCCAGCTTTCAGAGCCCTCCTTTGCTCTTGTCAAGTCCCATCTCTCCCAGGGATCCTGCTGTCACCTCTTCTCCCTTTCGTACTTCTCCCCTCTTGCCCTGTTGCAGTGCTTGTATTGATCTGCATCATGGTCCTCGCCTTCTGCGATTGCATCTTTTGGCCTTTTTGGTCCAGCCAGCCTGTGACCTTGCTGCCTGACCCAGTCCCTCCCTGGGCAGGTGCTGTGTGCAGCCAGTGACACCTCCTTGCCTCTGCTGNAAATAGAGCACCTAAAGAGCAGAAAAAAGGCTGCCAATTGCTAGAGAAGGGCTGGGCCAGATCCTTGGCTGCTGCACGAAGTGAGTGAATGGTACCAATGTACACCTGATGGAAAGGTGGCAGAGGGCCCTGGTGTGAGGGCAGCTCCTGGCCGTGGGGCAGCCCAAAGCCAGGACATGGTGGTGATTTTTTATATCTGCATGTGATCCTCCGCTACAACAGACGGGGTGTGCAGAGGGCAAGGGAGTGCTTTCCGTAACTGTGTGTAAAATGACCTTGCACTTGATCTCATTAGCTTGCCTTCGTATTTCCTGGATCTATCTCTAGACCTTTAAACTGGCAGTGATATGACAGGCTGTGGTGCCTTTCTTGCTGCAGGTAAGCGGGTAATGGGAGTGACAAGTTTTTCATTAAAAAATGCAAGGAGGATGAGAGGAGAACGGGAGGATGAGCTTCTCACAGGTCCCTGCTTGTGCTCAGGGCTGGCACTTGTCATCCCTGTAGACTCCAGAAGGTCTTTGGGTCCTCGTGGGGGCTTCCAGCGCTCCTCCGGGAGGGTGTCGTGCATGGGCACGGGGAAGACGTGAACCCTGACCCTGGGACTGCTCGGTGCCATCAGCCACCTTTTAACGATGTTGTGCTTGTCGGTTCCTGCGCTCGCACTGGGAAGGCAGAACAGATTTGCATCAGCCTGAATGTCATGTTTTAAACAGCACCAACCAAGTTTAAATGCATTTCTAAAAATGGGATAGAACTGAAAGCAAGATTGGATGCTAGCTCCAGATTCCTGCCTCTACATACTTATGAGAAGAGGCTTAATTAAATAAAACCTGGTATTTAATTAATCCTTAATATGTTTGCTTCTTGGGGCATGTTTGCTCTAATGGCACAGCACCAGTTTTTAGCACAGGCTAATTGATTGCCAGGGAGCTCACAGTTAAGAACTTCAAAAGGCTGATGAAGACACTCCCCAAACACACATAGTTTGCAAAATGTCAGGTGGGATTCAACCAGCCCTTGCGAATGTGTTAATTACCTGATATTAATTGGCAATCTAATCACTAGAGGCCAGGTCCCCAATGTGCAAAAGCAGAAATGCTCTGCATTCATGGTGCGGAAAGGCTGGCAAAAATCTTGCTGTTTAGATGGAGGAAAGTAAATGATCGTAAAAGTGAATTTCATTAATTTTTAACTTGGGATACTTTCTCACAAAAGCAGATATCCTGAGGCTGTGCTTTGAAGTGCACTCACGTTGGTACAGCCACTGAAATTTCCATCAGAATTGCCACCTCCATGCAGCGGAGGAGACAACAGCCTGCAAAGCAGCTCCTGAACAGTAGCAACTTTCTGTCCGCTGCAGGAAGAACTGTTCCTGATGTTGTGCACTGGGCTGCAAACAAGGGCACTTCAGGAGATGCTTCACCATCAGCCGGTGTCGGAGGGTGGCAGCTCCTCCAAGGGCTGGAGGGGTGGTGGCAGCCCCAGTATTTTCCGTGGTCCATTTTGATCCTCTGCTGCATGAGTCTGAGCCCTTAGGCTGCCTGTGTAAACGCAGCAACTGTGGCTGACAAACCAGTTTTACGTGGCACATGCCCAGGGCAGCCCAAGGCGGTCGCTGTGTCTGATGGGGGCTGAGGGGGAAGCAGAGGGACTGTGCTGGTAAGCCCGGCAGTGCGGCTGCCAGCGCTTCTCCTAACACACCCTCCCTGCAACGTTGCGGCACATGGCACCTGCGCAGCGCCTCGGCTGTGGCCACAGCGGCCGGGAAGGACGAGGCATATTTATAGCACATTGTTAACGTGCATGAATGAACATGTTAAATCTCAGCACAAAGTACTTCTAGTCTAAACATCTGCTACGGTCTGCTCTGTCCTGTTAACACCTCTAGCCACATCTGACTTGTTTAAGGTGTTCTAACACGTATTTCAGAGATGCCCTTTTTCTAGAGAAAATAAAGCAAGTATACAAAGGCTTACCCACAACTGGCTGTAGCAGTACCTGGGCAAACCCTTTGGAGAGCCTCATTTTGCACCAGTACAGCACGGTTTGCACAAGCACCACTAACTTACCCTGATGCCAGGCTAAGGTGCACCGGCACAAACCGTGCTGACAGCCTTAGGTCCCTACCCAGCCCAGCAGTGCCGAGAGCCAGAGGTCTGTGCAATATGGATGGGCTTTGCCAGCCTGGGATTTGGAGGCTCCTTTTGCTAGATTTGTGTGTGGTGGCTGTGATGGAGTAATTTGTGCTATTCTATTTCCAAAGATCTGTGAATGTACCTCACAGCCATGAAAAACAAGCTCATATACAGGAGACAAAGGAGCAGGGATGTGTTAAGCTGTTTCTTAAGCACGAGGAAGTAGAGTGCTTTTTCCTGGAGCATTTCTCAGAAAGTGAAATCATTTCTGCAACACTTTTAGCAGCTGCATTAGAATGACATGTAAGCATTCGCGATATTTATCAGAAAGCTCTCAACTATGATAATGCACAAACTGAAGTCGTCTGTGCTGGTTTAGACAGAAGCGTATTTGCCGAGGAGCTTCCAGGAGTTCAGGGAGGCTGTTCAGGAGCGAGATGCTGTCATCGCTGTGAGGGGGGCTTGGGGTTCAGCGCACGGTCTCTGGTTTAGTGACTGAGCTGCCTGTTGGGTGAACAAGTTTATTTGAGCTTTTATTAGTTCAGCAAGTGGAACAAAGATACTCGCCTTTATCACTTTGACTAATAACGTGTTGTTGTTGGCTGAGTTACAGGAGTGCGAGCTGAAATCTGAGTCACTCTTCTGCTTGGGAAAACAAAAACAGACTCCCAGGAAATCTGCTTTCCTTTGTTCTCACCACAGTCCCCCCACGTCTGACCATGTGCCGTTTGCTGATAGCAGAGGGCGGGCCTCCCACCGGGATGAATGCTGTGTCCTCGCCCAAACCAGTGGAGGCAAAACCGCCAGAGATTATATAATTTACAAAAATTCCACACCCACTGATTTTTGACTCTGATGCAATAAAACCTCCACTACAGTGCAATCTAACAACTCCTTCCTACCGAAGAACATTATACATACAAATTTGATGCTCAATTATCCTTGTTTTTTTGTCAAGGATTTCTGGCTAGTGCTGCTTTCAGCGGCTGAGGTTTGACAACCTCTGCCTTGCTGAATTTCTCCTTTCTGGAGGAAGAAGTATTTTGTCAATACTGAAGGTATAATGCTGCAGGCACCGTGCACCCGCTGGAGGGGTGATGCCCCTTCCAGGCCTGCAGCCAGGGCTGCTCAGTGCCCTGGCAGAGCTCAACCTTTGCAAGGGCATCAATGATGGTCAAAGCGAGCCTGCTGACATTGGACTGTGTGTTTTACAGACTCTTCCCACGAAATCCGGACTCTCTCTTCTGTGTTCCTTCTCCCAGTCCTGCTCCCGTTTAAATCAGGAGTGAAACGTGGGGGCGGGAGAGGAAGCAATGTGGGGTCCTGTGGCTGGTGAGGCTTTTTTCAGGAGGGCTGTGCTGGGGCTGTCCCCTCCGCTGTGCTCTGAGCTGAGCACTTAGTGCTCTCTGTGTAGCTCTGCACTGATTTTCATGGTGGATGAACATGAAGAGGTAGGAAAGGAGCTTTTAAGGACCCCTGCTGTGGTGGTGATGGGAAGTAGGATTTTCTGCTTTCCTTTTTGCAGATTATCTGTAGTTGCCAGTAGAGCACCTTCCTGTAGTACTTAATGCCTGAGATGTGCAGGGAGTTCCTGGCTGGTTCCTCCTGGGGCCTCATCTTGAACCTTCACTGACCGTTTTGGCTTTCATGGGAGCACTTACTTCGTGGAGGGTTGCAAGACAGGACACTGAAGTGCTTCACTGCTTAGGGCCAGAGCATTTCAAAGCCACGTGGGCCTGGAGAAGGGCATATGCTTGTTCCCCAGATCCAATGAAATGTTTTTGCATACACCTCCACCTCTTCGTAACAGGAGCAACTTGCTCAGTAGGAAGAGATGGATATTGTTAATGACTGGAACAAAGGAGGGAATCTTGCCATTGCAGCCGGTGAAGTCGGGCAGAGCCTGGCTGCCGTTATGACAGAGGTGACGCAGAAGCAGACTTCGTCCCCATGGAAGCAGCAGGCCAGCTGCTGTTACGAAGTGGTAATGGTGTTTGCCTGGGATCTCCCCACCGGCTTCTGTGGCCTGACCTCAGGTTTGCAGAAGTGTAACACAGCAGTTTGGCAGTCGTTCCATGTGGCATATGCAATTAACCCATTTCTCCACTGCAGGGCACTGACAGACTATGTGAGGGGAACCAGATCACCGGAGCAGCCTTGCTGGTACATGCAGCATTTGCTGTTATTTACTGTTTTATGCAATTCTTAGTTTAATTCAGAAAAGGTCCCACCCTGGAAGTTAATTGTATGGTAGAGAGGAGAAACAGTGGCATTACCCATCTAAGAAGCGGAGCCGCTAGTAAACTGGTGCATCAGCCTGGCAGAGCCTTTTGTTGGTTTGATGGAAAAGAATGTTTGTATTTAAAAAATGGAAACTTCTCATAGATTAGGGGCCTGCCATTTTTTCCAAGTGCATGCACTCCTTCACTGTGTATTGCTTGCATATTGTCACACTGACAGTTCTGGTGAAATCATAAACCAAAGGTTCAAAGCTCAAATGTCTGTGTGAGATGGGTCTGGCAATGCCTGTTTGCTATTGCCATCCACACCGCAGGGTGGAATTACAGCTCTAATTTATATACATGGGCTGATAGAACAGGACTCTGCATTTAACTCTGCCCCTAGATTGCGGCTAACTCTAGTCCAATACTTGCTGATAAACACAGTAGGAGAAAGGTTCACGCAGGATCTCAGGTGGGGAGAGAGCACGGGGGAAGAAACCCTTCCTGGAGCCAGGGCTGCATGCCACACGTTAGGTCCTGCGCTTGCCCAAGGGAGCCGCAGCAGTGGGGTGGTGGTTCTCCTGCCTGGTGCCAGAGCTGGGGTGCAAGGGCTGAGCATGATGGCCGGTGGGGTACCCGGCTCCCCGCAGCAGCACTGCAGGTCCCACGGTTCCCAGCTCTGTGCTGGACCCTCACTACAGCCATTCCCTTTCCCACACAGTCGGGATGTCCCCAGGGCAGCAGAGGCTGAGTGAGGGTGAGGATACAGCCCCTCCAGCTTTGCACTGGAGGCTCGTTGAGACCAGGCCTGCTCTGCGCCACTGCATCTACCCCGCAGCTCTGCAATCCCGCAGGTGCAGCTGCTGCCTCTGGCCTGCCGTGGCTTGAAGCATCAAAAGTTTTTGTGGCTACTTTGAAGTTCCCAGGTCTCATCTCCCTGGGCATTTGCAAAGGCACATGCTGAGTTTCCTCCTCAGACAGTGGGAAACGAGGCAGCGGCTTCTTGGGAATGCGTCTGCTTTTCTTGAAGTCGTCCATTTGAATGCAGCCTCCCAGAGGGTACATAGCCTCCAGAGCCTGGCTTGGCCAGTTCTCTCGCTCTGGCTGTGTCACTGCATGTAGGTGCTTTTGTGGAAGGTGCTGCCATTAGAGCGGCTCCTGAATAACTTGATCAGACGATTTCATTGTTTTGCATTACTTGCTGAAAGCCCCATGTGCTAGAGCAGGGGTTCCCAAGCCACAGGTGGAACAAGAACCACTTCAAAGAGGTATAAGAAGCAGTAACACCCTCTTTGCAGAGGCACTGGTCCGAGCCATGGATCACCCTCTTCCGTATGGGCAGGTACCAGTTGCCAGCAACAGCCTGAGCTGCAGGGTGGGTGCTGGCATGGAGGTGACTGCTGCCAGGCTGCCGGGGAGGGGTGCTGGGGGGAATAGGTGGATGAGGGGACAGGTTATGTCTTGGTTTCTGGAAAAGAGAAAGGCAAATGAGTCATGGAATTGGGATCCCTTTGTGTTTGCATGTGTGGTGAAGATAAAAGGATTGCTAAGGTGGGGAAAACACATATATTATCCTGATTTGGGAGCAAGGGGGGTCTGTGGGAAAGGGATCTTAATTTAAATGGAATGTGGGCGTATACAACAAGGGTGGGGACAGAGGAGGTGAGGCACGCTCTTTCATTCATGCAGCTGTTGCAGTGCTGGATGCTTTTGCTGCTGAAACCTTTCTGCTGGCCCCCATCCATGCACCTGCTGAGAGGCAGCTACTGTGCACCCGTCTAGCTAAGGCATGCTGCGGTAGCGTCACCTCCCTCTTGCAGTTCGGGAACGGGTCACAGAGAGATCAATCGGCTTGATTTGCTCAGGACCCCCAACGTCTGCAAAAGAGGTGAGATTTCAACTGTCTCCCTCAAGGGCTGGCTAATGGCAGATCAGTAGGTTCCCCACTGACGGCAGGGACACGGGACCTGCTGCCTGACCTTTCAAGGTCCTGCTAAGAGCTGGGGTGAGGATGTGGAGCTGCCTTCTCCCCCATGCCACAGCATTAGCTGTCCCGGCCGGCTGCTGCGATACCTGCTGCGATACCGGGCCCTCCTTTCTCTCCAGGCCGCAGCGTGGGCACTGCCTCCCTGCCACAGGTCACGAGCCTCTGCGCTGGCCCTGCCTCAGAAGGCGACTTTGGACTCCTTCGTCACATAAAACCACACCTTTTGTAATGACGAAAAGCAGCATTTGGAGCATTTGCATTACTACAACCATGGCATGGCTTTGGAGACAGCGATCGAGGTGTCCACGGGCAGATTCAGTGACCTGGGCGCCATTCCTGGGTGGGGGGGCATCTGGCTGAGGAGAAACGCTCCCCGGTCTGAGGAGAAATGTTCCCCGTCTGAGGAAATGTGCTCCCTGGACTGGGCTCCTGTGCCTTCCAGGCCGCCATTTGAGCACCCTGCAAAGGCTGCGGCCGCTGCTCTGGCGGGGGTAGCGGGGAGGCTCTCACAGGGTCCGTCTCTGCAGCCCGAAGCAGAGAGCCTGAACCATGGTGGCACAACGCTCACCCGGAAGGGTCACCCCTGCCCGGGGTGCCCCTCACCCAGCGCCTGCCCGGGGAGGGTGAGAGGCCCGGGGGGCTGCGGGAGGCTGGGCGAAGGGGCAGGGGGTCGTGCTTTCCGTAGGGGAGGAGGAAGGGCAGCGGCAGAGCGCTGCGGTGTGCCGCGGGGCGGCTGCCCTCGCTCGGGCCCTCTCCCTCTGGGGGCCGGGGCGAGGGGATTGGCACGGCGGGCCAGGG
>WAAD01002021.1:147869-163747 GCA_013389945.1 Fregata magnificens
GATCCAGCCTATCCAGATCCCTCTGCAGGGCCTTCCTTCCCTCGAGCAGATCGTCACTCCCACCCAGCTTGGTGTTATCTGCAAACTTGCTGAGGGTACACTCAATGCCCTCATCCAGATCATTAATGAAGATGTTAAACAAACAAAACCGCTGAACTATAGATTACTGGAAACTCAAAAGAAATGATACTTTGTGCTTATGTCACTTCTGAAGCATCCTCCCCTGGCTGCTGTCTCATGAAAGATGCTGGGGTGTGTGGATCTTTGATTTCACTTACCAAGTTTGTCACTGACTTGAGGAAGCCAAAGATACAGTTGGCTTTAACATTCAGCTGCTTGGATTGGCATGGCTCTTGTTCTGTAAATGATTTGATTCACATGAGATTCCTCCTGCAGAAAGTCTGGATCCAGTGTCAGTTACCTGTTGTTTTCATGACAGCATCGTGTCACTACTTGAACTTGCAGATCTGCAACAAAAAGGCCAGCGAGGGAATCAGCTCACCAGATTCCCCAGTAGCTGCAGGACTTACCGTGCCTCTTGAAGTTGGTGAACATGTCTCGTGCCTTGCAGAGGCATCCAGTGGTATTAACAGTGAAGGTAATCCCAGGGTCAGTTAGTCATGCTTTGCTGTGTGGCTTTCTGGGGGCAGGAATGGTCAGAGGTGGGGAGCTGAGAGAACTCGGTGTGTTCTGGTTTTGTTTTGGCTCAGATTTCAGTCAAAGGAACCTTCTTTGTAATTAGTTTGGAAAGTTCACTGTGAGATCATTCTCAGGTTACTGAAATGCTATTAAAATCCCTTCTTTGGATATACCCTGAGAAATTTGCATCAGGCGCTGGTGCTGCTCTAATACCTGTGTGAGTGAGGGTAGGTGGGTGTGATTTGAGGGAAGCTTCTCGGTCTGGATGCTCACAGGCAAGTGAGTGCTCATGCGTAGGTTCTCAGGTCTGGGTGAACTGTTGAGAACGCACCTGTGATCTTTCATTCCTGCTAATTTTTGTGAGCTCCAAAATATGCCTGTGCCAGCTATGCATTATTATCCTGCCTTAAAGTGTAGGTGATCTCTACGCTGTACCTTTGTATTCTTTGACAGCGTCTGCATTTTTTTAAAGTGTTTTTATGTTACTCTTTTGTCTTCATTTTGATGTGTTAGAGTGGTTCTGTGGCTTCTGTGCTTAAAACTTGCCAGAAAGTTTAAAAAAAACCACTATTCACTTGTAGTTAAAAATGCACTTCTATGCTAAAGCTTGTGAATGTCGTTTAAGTAGCCACTTACGCTTTTCTTCGCCTCCCCTCCATGCCCCCGTTAGTGCGGTGTGCTGGATGCGGGGGCGTGTTCCACATGGGTGTTTATTCACAGCCAGGTGCTTCCAGGTTCTCAGTGCCTCCATGGTTTGGATTTCAGTGCTGTTTTGTTCACACTCTGTTGCTATTATTTTCTTTTTCTTCTGCCCCCCCTCAATAAAAATGTTAACATTTTAAGTGTCTGAACTGTTGCCTTTCAATTAATATGCAATTTTCCTCTCTCTGCGCTTTCTCAAGCGTATAGGCAGATGGAGGGGATTGTTTTTGTAGTCATAAAGCTTCTAGATAGTGTGTTGACCAATAATTCATTACAGGCCTTGATTTTGCTGAATAACATTGTGTTTTTGAAGAACAACGTAGTAAATGATGGCTAACGTGCACATGCTGGCTTTGCGCTGTCAGAGTTCTTGGCTTAAACATGCTTTTGTTCACGAATGGGAAGAAATGTAGTGTCACTGCTTTGGTTCCTCATAGTCATACAGGACTCTCTGATGCTGCGTTCGATTTGTATCACTTTTGGAGGAAGAGAAAACTCATTTGTGAATTGCTGATAGCAATAACCTGCTAGCAGGTAACAAAAGAAACATATGTACAAATCA
Source organism: Fregata magnificens (assembly GCA_013389945.1). NCBI lineage: Eukaryota > Metazoa > Chordata > Aves > Suliformes > Fregatidae > Fregata > Fregata magnificens. The sequence goes on from WAAD01002021.1 coordinate 149,773, forward strand.
GCAGAAACAGCCAGTGTTTCTGAAATGGGTAATTGCATTGGTGGGGGAAAAAAACCTTAGACTATTTCCTGCATATGTGAAGGCTAGATGTGACCACTGAAGGAAGAATGGGAGCCTTATCATCAAGGTAGCAGCAGTAACTCCTCTTGACGTAGCAGCTTTTTTATGGGTGTGCAGCTTGGGGCAGATTATTGATGCCTGACAGGAGGCAGCACCTTGCTGCAGTAACGTATCCTACCAAAATTAATGCTGTGTTGAGTATACAAGGAAGAGATCAAAGAGCTGTCTGAAAATTGTTAACAACCTCAGAGGCAAAAAGATTAATTTCAGAGTATGTAATTGTTTTGTAGAGCAGAGGATGACATAAGGGATTTTGGCCCAGAGAATGATAAATGCCACCAAGTATTTTCCTTTTATAACAATATTTTATTTGACTCAAAATATATCCGCCCATCTCTCGCTAGTCTAGTAATTTTTTCAATACTTATGGGAAGTGAGTGGAAATTGTAAATCTGATGGTCATGTCCATCTGAATTTGAATGAGTTTTAATGGCTCCACCTGTATACTGAAAGGCATAAGTAGAGTAAAATTAATCCAGTTGAAGATTGTTAATAATTGGCTTGTTCAGAATTGGGTCACCTTTTTAAGTAAAATGTTCAATTGCTGCTATAGGAGCAACAGGTTGGAAAACGGAGGGTTTGTATCATAACCTACCCTGCCTCATACATAGCGCTGTGTAAAACAGCTAAGAGACTGGTATTTTCCATGCTGTGTGGTGTTGGCCTACCTGAACTGGTGCTGAAGTTGGATCTTCAGTGTGGTCAGGCCGTTGCTCAATGCACTGGAAAATTTTGCCCAGACTTGATGCCAATGACGTGTAAACCCAAGTCCATTTTCAATTCTACTATTCCGTCCATTTTGCCTTAAATATTTTTGGGTTATGGGGACCACGCATAAAAAAGGGTCAGTCATTAAAAACTCCTCTGTATTCACACGTCCGAGAGAGACGTGTCCGGATCTGCTTCTGCTGGCACAACAGGCAAGGACAAGACAAGACAAAAGGAAGCTTGTCAGTGAAGCTGGGGTTTGTCTTGGCAGTGCCAGTCAGCCCTGTGCCTGCAGACCCTGGAGGTTGGGACGGGGGTGCTTCCCCCTTTCTAGGCAATTCAGTGTTACGTGCACTGCCACCGTTGTTATTGTCAGCTGTTATGAATGTCGTTAGTCAAAATTTGCTAGATAGAGCCTACGGCTTTTTTTTTAAATGTTTGTACCCAGCACGCTTAGTTGCATTCTGTGGTAATTCTGAGCTGAATCTTGGAAAAGCAAAGTGTGGTGCAAGGTGGTGTTCTAGTGTCAGCACTTGGCCTCCCTGCTTGGCAGTGCCTTTAAAAGCTACTCCGTGGGACCACCCGCCTGCCTTGGCATGTGAATGAGGGGAAGTGAGATCGAGTTGTGTTGTTTATTAATGCTCACTCTGTCAGTCTGTTGTCATAGCATTTGTCTTTTCCAACGGTAACGGTGAGATATCATTATTGTCCACTTCAGATAGCTACCACCATGGTGCAGCGTTGCGGCAAGCTTGATCTTTAAGACAACAGTTGCTACAACTTAGAGGAGCAGGCTTAGAAATTGTCCATTTGTTCATGGAACAGAATAATCTGTTCCTGGGAATCACCTGGTCCAACCCCCTGTTTAGAGCAGGGCCAGTTCAGAGTGTCTTTCTCCCATTATGCCCCAGTTCATTTCTAGAGTAGTGCTTGGGACAAGTATTTTGGGCTTGAGTATAGTTGCTTGTTGACCAAGCTGGGCTACATGCTTATGTTATGACTAATGCAAATATTTGAAAGGTAGAATGGTGAACTGAATGGAGAAATTGCTGCTAGGTAATATTGGCTGTTTGTATTGAAAGAAAATGTGTCGTTAGCAGCAAAATCCAAAGCTGTTGAACACAGAGCTTTTTAGTGTATTATTTTTAAGAAAAGAAGTGGAAAATAAGCTAGTGAAGACATCAAATGATATAGCTGTAAGAGCTGAAGCAGAACATAAACATTTGTAACAAGAATAGGCAATGACAAATTTCTTTTTAGCTAGGTGAAAGCTTAAAAGCAGCATAATATATTACAGCATGTTTGTTCTAAGTATTTCATCTGTAGGTGGCACGTGCTTTTTGTGAATGAGTCTTTTAGCTAGTGATTGTGCAGCTCAGAATCTATCCTCCAAGAGGAGTACAGGTGTAAAACTAACACAAGAGACATTTTCCCAGGGTCAGTTAGTTTTTGCTCTTTAATAATTGTTGGCAGTAGCTGTATAGTGGCCTGAGACAGCTGGCTTCGAACCTTCATGGTGACAACAAATCCTGAGGATTAAAACAGGAGGAAAGCTGTCTTCTTTATGGAAACCATGCAGTTTAGCTTTGCCCAGGTGTTCTGTCTTGGAGATGTGCGCGCATATGTATATACATATCTGTAATTTTTAATCTGTCATGATTCTTTTTGGTCTTCTATCCCATCACTCTGTTTCCTTTGTCCTCCATTTTATGGGTTCAGGTTTTCTTCAGATGATTAAACTGTTCAAGTGATCTCGTAGCATGTTGAAGGTAGTGCTCCAAGGCCAGTAGCCTCAGGTTTTCTTAAAGTCTTAATGAAATGACTTTGTTCTTTTCTCCATATGGTAATACCTTAATCCCTTTTTCAGCAATCAGACAAATGTATAAAAGACACAGCATTTATAAATTAGTACTGGAGATTCCAAGTCAATCGGAGAACAACGCGAGCTGGTTATGCCTTCTGAAGGTGGTTTACTGGCCCAGGTCACAAATGCATTTTCCAGCGCTGGAAATCCTGTTAGAATTTGAAGAGGAAGATCAGAGGATTCTGGGCTTTGTCCTTTCTTACAGTCGCTTCTGACACAAAAGCACCTGCCACACATAAAGGCAAGCCGGAAATACCTTCTCACATCACGCTATTTCTGTAATATAGTGACCTTCAGAAGCTCAGTTTATATGAAGTGATCCGTTCCCTCTGATTCCTTCCTGGGTGCAGAGGGTGATGTGTCACGTTTATTTCTGAAGGCTTCATAGCCTTTGCTTGCAAGCAGTAGTTCTGTGAAGGCACTTGCCTATTTTTGTAACAAGTAGGTGGATTTTTTTTTTTTAATGCACCAAAGCCCACAGATCTGTTTCACTTGATACTTTGACTTGCATGCCACTTTGGGTCAGAAGCAGACCCATCTCTCCTGAGTAGTGGGAGTGTTGCACCTTTGCAGTTCTCATTAGCTTTGCTTGTTTCCATACTGGCTGGCAAGCTTAGCAAGGTGTTTTATTGCAGGGATTTTCTGAGAGGTATTTTGACTTCGCATTTGCTCCATGAGGTAAATAGTTTAAATGTCAGTGTCTGTGTAGTTTTCACCAGTGTTTTGGGAGGAAACTGTCCCAATAATATCACTGCTGCTTATAAAGCATTTGCAGCAGCTGGTACCTCTGAAGGCAGCAAGCGTGATGAGCGGAACAGAAAATCCAGTGGTAGTATCTGTGTCCTGTCAGCTCTGAGATCGGAGACAGTTGTCCTTTGTCTTCCCTTACTGCCAAGAGGACAAGAAGTACGTGCAATTACAGTAAATATTTTCAGGTGTGGGTGGTCTCTAAGCTCCTTTTACTGTTGAAATGTGGCATTGAATATGGTATTCTGTAGGGCAATATTAAATGGAAGAATGCCAAAGGGGTTTTTTTCAGTCCTGTGTTTCTATCTGTGCTGCAGACAGCTGGCTCATCCATCTCCTTACTCTCCTTCAGCTGTGTCCATGGTGTGCCTGCCAAATGAGAGCATTCACACTCAAAAGCTGGAGCCTCTGGAGAAAATGCAGCCCTGCCTCGCCTCTGTGGGCTTCAGCTAGAAAGGGATGGTTGAAAGTGCCGCCTGCTCGAGGTCAGAGGGATCAGTAGCTATTTGATGTGTTTCTGAAACAATAACGAACCAAATTTCACCTCTTCTAAAGCAAGGTCATGGAGACCATACACTCAAAGGAGGTATAAATAAATTAGTATGTGATTAATTTCATCATATTTGTGATGCACAGTGTAAGAGTACGAAAAAGACACAGTCAGGGATTTAACCCTGTTTCTTTAGAATCTGTGCAAAACCCCCTTATTCTAACCAAAATTTATTTTAAATACAGTGAAAAGTTAAGCTTCCTGCAAGAAGACGACCGTGTTGTTCCTAGAAATTAACTAGGAGGAAGTTTTATAATGACTCTGAAAAGGTTTGGGGAGAAATTTGCCAGGTTGCAAATTAAAGTATCCACCCTCTGTTGTGTTAGGGATGTAGTCCTGTTAACCTTTGGGAAATGCATAGAAGATAGAGTTCTGCCTGAAACAACTGAACATCTTGTAAGAGCCTTGGTTTGACTTCTTTTTCTTTTTTCAGTTCCACGGTCATTTTTTCTTGCTTGTAGCCAAACCTGATAGTTAATATTTCATCTGGCATGCAATGCAATTGTTTCTGGAATGTCTTTTTTTTCATGCTAAACTGCATGTAATGGGGGGAAGTTATTTGTAGGCCTTGTTTGTGGGTGAAACGTATTTATGAGGATGAAACCTAAAAGAATATTAATAGGAGTTGAAGCTGACCACAAAAGCTAATGTTTGATGACATAAGCAAACAAATCAGCACTTTATGAGGCCTGCTGGGAATACTGACCTTCCGCACAAACATCATGCTCTTAGCCTGACTTCAGCCTTATCCAGTAATTCGTGTTGTTCCTGCTGAATGTCATCCTCTGTTGGCAGAAATCAAGATTTTGCTTTTGTTCTCTCTTTCAACGGCCGAAAGAATTGGACTTTCTGAAAATACCCACCCACTAATGAGCCAGGTGGAATCCCTCATGCAGAGTGCTGGCTGGAAATAAAAGATGACTCACTCAGGAGGGTGAGGATGCACAGCATCTGGTACCAAAAAATGATGATTCACATTCACCAACATTTTAAAGCGTTTTTTCTTTGGTTAGGGTTTGTTCTAGCTAGGTCTCATGAGACTTTCAAAACAAATTAGACCTTCTGTGAAACTTGGAAGGGAAAAGAGTTTACTCTGAAACTCAATGAGAGGGTTGTGGAGAATGAAATTATGGAAGAATGAGATGTAATGAGGTAGTTGTACAGGTCAGAGGAAATGCCTAACATGCCCTTTCAGCTGGTGTGCTCTTGGTGGACCTCTCTCTTGAGGAGAACACACTGGCAATGATGTACAAAGAGGAAAAACCCTAGCCAAGAGTCTGGTTTTAACGAAGTTTATCTTGACAGAGAAGTAGTTGCCCTTAATTGTCTGTAGAATGGTGGTAGTTGCCTCCAAAACTCACAGTGCAGAATTTTTTTGAGGTCTTTTCAGAGATGAAAACCTGAAAATAGGTGAGGATTGGTAATAAATGTGATGGCCACGCAGGGGAAAGTATGGTCACGGCTGATGTTTGGAGGGATCTCTCCTTGCTGGGAAGAATCACAGATTCTTCCTTTAAAACCATTCAACACTGCAGGGGAGAAGAGCGTTTTGTTGGGCAGGAGGGGTGGTGGGTGCTATGTCTATCGGTGCTGCGTGATGGGAGCTGGGCTGCGTGGGGCAAAGAGCAACAGAACAAGCAGGCTGATAATCCAGAATCAAACCGGACATTTTTAAAGGGTGAAATTCTGAAACTGTTCTCTAGAAATAACCTTTTCTTTCTGAACAGAGCGCAGACACGTTGCCAGACAGACAAGGGCCAGGGACATTGCTGCTCGCTAGCGGTGACTGACTTTTGTTGATTAATCCTGTTTGGTTACCTTTTTATATATGACATGCAAACATTGTTATGAAAACTCTGTAGGACTGAGAGCTGCGGAAGCAGTCAATTACATATAATTTTTTTCACAAGTCATTCCCTCCAGACCAACCTTTGTCTCACAAATTCAGGGAAATTTGGAGAGTGACTCCCTCTGCCCCACAGCTGTCACAGTGCGTTTCCGTCTTGGTTTATGGGCAGTTGTGTTTTGCTGTTGAATCCTATTTTAACATAAATTAGTGTGTTTTCCTGAATGATTGTCTCAATCAATTGGTTGTCCTCCTACATCAAGAATGTCACCTTAGATTTCTGTTGTCCATTACGTGGATGCACCAGAATATTTAACATCCAGTTTTTTGCTTCCTATAATTATTATTGCCTGTGTGGGGCCAGTTTGAACTACTGAAGCTACTTGCTTGTAGTGCTTTATAATTTGTTACCCTTTTAACTATCTTACCTTGTAACATGGGTTAGAATATTTAAATTATTAAAATAATGGGTATTAAAATATAAGGTGTAAAGTTTTCACTCTAGTACTGAGATGCTAGCACAACTAAAAGGATAGCTGAAAATATTTCTGTTCTTTAGTGCATGTCTAGATCTCAGTGAAGCTCTAACAAGTGATGATAGTTATGCAATTGTACTGGCAATAGCAATTAGAGATTTACAAGTGCTTGTAAATGCTGCTATTTATAGGATAGGCACTTTATTTAACGAAACACTAATCTTTCTCCGCAGTGGGAGAAAATGTCAAGAGTGCAGTATTTCATCCTTGTGATGGGACTGGACTATAATATCCAAAAGAACACTACTTTGTCCTTTTTTTAAAAAAAACCCTAGAGGCTTCAAATAGGCTTGCCCTTGGGGAATGGAGAGAGAATATTTTAAGTTTTGCAATGCTTTGGAATATTAGTATTAAAGATCTATGGGGCTTTGCAGGTCACAAGATACCTGTCTTGTGAGATTTGGAATATGTATTTTTAGTTCTCAACCTGTTAATTTTGATTATTGAGAAGCAGCACATGCGCCTTGTTCTACTGAACTTCTCGCTGTGAATCTGGGAAAAGATAGTTTGAAAGCATTTTATTGCTTGTTCTTACTTTGTGAATAAATTTGTCTAGGAATATTTTTAAAAATTAGAGCCAGTATGGCAGCATTTTTGTTAATCTTTCTCTCTGAGACACCCTGTATGTCTTCTTAAATACAACTGATGGATCCCATTTCAGTGAATGACGGTACTAATAATGCGAATCAGGCTTAAATCGAAGAATAGAAAAAGCCTTTTTTTACTGAATTAGTTGCATGATCTACTTAGTTATAAAAATTTCAGGTGAGGTTTTTTTTTCTCTCTTCATGTTATTTTGACTGTGCTATAGTAAGTCTTATGTTTTTGACAGTATTCACACACAAGGTTAAGTTATTCTTTTTTTCATACATGCACAGTGAGTGATTGAATTAAGTAAGAATTAGCAGAGTAGATCCTATCAGCAGCTCTCCAAGTGTAGGAAGCAGCAGCAGGATGATTGCTTAGGATAACTGACATGAATTGCTGTAGGCTGCTGCCAATATATGGTCAGTGAGGAGAGGAAGAAAAGAAAAAAAAAAAGAAAAAACTTTTTTAAAGACGGAAACATTTAAGGCAGTGGGGAAGCCTTTTGTAGAAGGAATGAAATAAATCTTGTTTTGTGTCTGTGCGGTATGTATGGCTGCTGCATTTGTTTTCAGTAGCTCTTGTGACTTGCTATACCAGTAAAAACCTGCAGGACAGATGAATATATAGTCATTGGCAAAGCTGTGTTTTCAGAGGCTGCTAATATATGTAGTTACACAAATCTTTTCCTGTAGTTATACACTAAGGGAGTAATTTTTTTTATACTGGTAGCAGACTTACTGGTAAAGTTGTCTGTAAAGAAGGAAAACCTTGTGTTTATTTGGCAGTTTTCTACTGGAGTATTCTTAGTATAAACAGACACTGATATTCACTGTTGGAGCCATGCTTTCTGGTTGTTTTTGATTTTATCAACTGGATTTTTGGGGGCTTTTTTTGTGTTTTTTGGGGTTTTTTTTATAGCAGAGAGATTTTCTCTGCAGAATTTTTATGCTTTCCATCCTTACAAAAGACAGATGGACTTGTTTATCTGCTGTGAGGTTCCGGGACAGATTATAGATTATTTTGCTTTGTGTCATTTAAAACGTTCTTATTTATGAGCAAGGAAGCTGGCAATAATCACGTGATTCATGGTGGAAAAATTACCTGCAGGCTGCTGCTCCTGTTGTCCTAATAGGTTTAAAGGAATTACCACTGATGTAAATAATAGTTTGGTGTGCCGCTGGTGGGCAAGGCAGGGCAGGCAAACGCTAAATATAAAGGGTGCGTTTTGGGTAAAGCCCTTCTCATATGATTTTTGCAAAAATAACACTGTGAAGTGAGTAATCCATTTTGATTTCTAATAAGCAATGTTAATAATCTTTGTAAAGATAGATTGTTTAATTAAAAACCCAAACACCACCTCAAGACATTAGGAATTTAAGACTCTGTTTGAGCCTGGAGCGGTGTTTGCATGTGCGTCTCTGTAACACCCTGTAGTGGTTCAGCTTGGCCCAGGAAAAATCACAGTTGCAGTTGTTTTGAAGCTGAGGAAGAGGAGCAGCGGGGGAAGAGTCAGGCCTTCCTGCGCCATTCTCTTCATTAAAAGCAGGAAGAATTTCAAAAGAGATTTCAGTGCCATTTATACTTTCATTTGTGCACGCAGCATGCAACTCAGAACAGCCGAGGGGAGCATGACCGAAGCTTAGGGAGCACAAAGAGAAGTAGTGCCCAAAAAAGGTGACAACATAGTTTGGGTGCTTTGCTGAACAGAGTGGGGACATGTAGAGCACACAGTGGTGGTAGCGTGGGGCAGTGCAGCCGGCTCGACGGCCACGGCGGCACGTGCAACTTGGCTGACTGTCCCTGAGCAGAGGCGGGTCAGGGGAAGGGAATAACATATTGTAGCTGTCAATGAGGGATTTACAATTGTAATAGTACGATTATAGTAGTAACACTAAATATGAATAGCATCTAAAATTCTCGTGCAATTTAGTTTAGAGTTGATTTTTTTTTAATTGCCCGAAATTTTGTACATTGCTAACTTGACTAGATAGTATTTTATTGGAAGGAAGCACGTTTATCAAAACCAAGGTGTGTATTTTGGACATCAGGAAGAATTTCTTTACTGAAAGAGTGGTTAGGCATTGGAACAGGCTGCCCAGAGAGGTGGTGGAGTCGTCACCCCTGGAGGCGTTCAAAAAAGGTGTAGACGTGGCACTCCAGGGCCTAGTTTAGGAGTCATGGTGGTGTTGGTTGATGGTTGGACTTGATGATCTTAGAGGTCTTTTCCAACCTTAATGATTCTATGATTCTATTTCAAAACCAAGACACAATGTGTAGTGTATGTCATATGTGGCATTGGTAACATGACTTCTCATTATCAGATGTACAGCTTTTTGAAGTTCCAGGAGCTTTATAATTTCCAGAATTGGGTGATATTTTTTCCCCCAAATATTTGGTTCTCCTTTTTTCACTACTTGTCTGTTTTGGGCCACATATCTGTTATAGGGTATAAGAATTTAAAACCTGAAAACGGACTTCGCTAGATCACGTAGGAAAAACGGGATCCTGTAAAGCTGAAGTGTAGTGTAATAAAACTAAGGAACAAATATCATCAGAATGGGCACATTGTGGTTTAGGAATGTTGGCTGGAGAAATGAGTTGTACATTGTTAGCAAGGATTATGTCCAGCGTTGTATACTCACCACCTTGCGTTCCGTTGAGGATCAAGTTTTATTCCATTTAAGAAGCTCTGTGTCCCCTTCTTCTTTTCCAAAGAAAAAGAACTATGGAATGATATGAGCAAACCTGTTCTCAAGTACTGAAAGACAGATGCTGTTTTTACAGCTTAATTTTTTTGCTTTGCAGTATTTCCTGTTAGCATTCCCCTTTTTTCAGGTTTTGCTATTCTACTTTTAGAGTATAACTGCTCTTCACAAAACCTTTGCATCCTTGGAATGTGAGAGCATTTTAATTGGATTTTGATGGTGTTTCTTAGAATAAGCAGTGGGAGAGGGAGGAAGATTTCATTAAGATCTGCGAGATTGTGGAAGGGACAGATTGATTCTGATAAGCTGATTGGGTTAGTGACTATTTTGGAAAGGAGAGGTCGTGGACTCAAGGGGGACTAGCATAGCGTGTAAGTAGTTGAGACAGAATTTCAAGTGGATTGAAAGATGAAAGGGAACGGGCAAGGTGAATAGAGTTCATTAGCCTGCCTGAGAGAGGAAGGCACAAACGCAAGGGACAAAAATAAATCTCTGCAATTTCTGGTGCCAGTGTGGTGTTAGTCTGTTCAAGGGAGGTGAAGGTGAAGGAACCATTTTTCCAGACTGCAGACTCAGCAAGGCAATATTCTGTTGGGTGTGGGTTTTTTTTTTTTTTTTTTAAATATTCACATGCAGGGGAATCCATATTCCACAGAATCTACAAATAGGCATATTTGTAGGGTAAATACACTCCAAAATAGATCAGGCGAGAGGAGCCCAAAGACTGCCCCTTCAAAGGCTGCCCAAAAGTAGACGAGAGGGTGGCAACACAAAATTGAGCCCCTGAGTGAAAGACTATGAAATACAGTATGAATTTCCTAAAAATTAAGAATATGGCAGCTTTTAAAAGGGGGGGGGGGGGAATGTGTCTAACCTTACATAGCCACCTGCATCTGCTACAAAGTTTAAATACACTTTTTATTAGGGAAAAATTGAGGTTACTTCTTGTTGCTGAAATTCTAATTACTGTTGGTTTTCCCTCATCTCTGCAGTAAGCATATAATTAAAGCCAAAGCTAATCTCCTGCCTTTGTTGGCAAGATATTGGAAAAACTGCTTCGTTGAGGTAAAAGTCATATTTTGATTGAAAATCAGCTGTTTGCAGGTCAGCTTCTCAGGTAGCACTTCACATACTTTTGTCACAGAAAGGAGATTTACAATAGAAAGTAAATTACAGTAATTGAGATTACAATAATACAGAGCTCTTGTTTAACCAGTGATTGACACCACTTGAATTTGCAAACAGTACTCATTGAAATGTGGTTTTAACTATGTTCACATTTGGTTTGTGTATTGTGCAGGCCAAGTTATTTACCCTTCACCTTTCAGTTACACCTTTCAGGCTTTAGGTGATAATTTCTTGTTGATTCTTTAATACCTGTCTGAAAAAGAAACATTCTTTTGCTTTATACAGTTAAATCAGGTGGCTTTATACTTCAAAATGAGAGCCAGCTTTTTTTCCTTAAAATGCTCAGGATTTTTGTCTCATGTGGTATTACCTGTGCAGATCTGGGTACGTGCCATACTTAAATCTGAACGCTCTTTGTTTATTTGCAGGCGAGGTCTGATCAGCATTGCTGAAGTGATTGCTTTCCACTGTTCTTCATGTGATCTTGGCAACCAATATCTTGTTTTCACTATGAGAAGTGAATCAGGTTGTATAGACTGGTTGCAGCAGAAAATGCAAATTATGGTAAGTGGTAGCAAAGCTTTTGGAGATTCATAGAATATGCATTTATTTCTATTGTTTAATTGTAGGCCTTAGCTAATAGTTAACAAATAACACTTTCAGTCACACCAATCTTGATATTTTTATTAGTTTGAAAGTACATACTCTAGCCAGCTATTGATACTGTAAAAAGGTGTTAATGTTTGTATGTCAACACTGAGATGTGTGCTTCAAAAAATAAATTAATTGAAACTTACTCGACTAATGGGAAGTCAGTGCTGTACGGATGCTCTTGTAGGCTTTGTGATGTATTCTTTGGTTGTTAGGCCTAATCAATGAATAATGGTGGTTTTTTGCTGTTTTTTTAGAGGAGGAGGAACAGTATGTCTTTCATTATGTGATACACTCTGTAAACAGCATATCTGAAAGGCACCTTACTCTGAGTTTAGCTACCTTATGAATTTAAATTAGAATGATGTTATTTGATGTTCATGCTGACTCTGCATCAGTACTTGCATTTTGTTTCTTTTTTTTGCAGATTCTTCTTCCTTGTTGGATTTTTTCAATTCTGTTGAGTGTGTAATTACAACTATGGCAACAAGAGTAGAAATAAATTCTACTTTGGCGTCTTTGACGACAGTACCTGACTTAAATGAAATCAGAAATGAGGATAAATCGCAACGTGTTTATGTAAGTGTACTTTCAGATGCAAGTACCAAGACAAAGGAGGCTTCAGCATCACTAACTCTTGAAGACAAGAACAAGTTTGGGAGTACTTTGAGATCTGCAACGATGCCGTCGCTAGGATCAAGGCCAAGACTTTTCCCAAAGCCTTTTTCTAAAGAGAAGACTTCAGATACTTTTGCAAATGTAAAACCACCTATTCCAGCTTTCAGATCAAGTAGCCTTATTAGAAAGGCCACTGAAGAAACATCATCTGTTAAGATATTAAGCGGAAATGTTCCTCCATTAGTAGATCAAAAAGTAATTGAAAATGAAAATAAGGCTGGCAGTGAAGTAGTCACAAACATGACTTTCTACACTGGTCCCAGTGCGAATACTGTCATTCTTTTTGAGACAGCAGGCACAGAGCAATCAAAGGTAAGCCTGGCCCAAGAAAATCGGGCTGCTGATGACCACAGAGTATTTAGTACTATGCAAACAAAAGAGCTTCAGTGCAATACGAAGCTGGAGAAACCATCTCAGCCATTTGAAACATCCAGGAATCCTGAAGGGTCTCTTCATAGGCAGATATCATCACTTTCCTCCAGTCTTAGACCAGTCTCTTGGAACTCCCTCAAAACTGGTGAAAAAAAAGATGCTTATGAAGTTCATCCAGTGGAGGAAAACAATGATGATGCAAATAATATCAACAGTAAAGTTGATTTCTCTATTGATGTGCAGCAAAGGCCGAAATACAGACCAGTATCTGCTATTTTTCTGGAATCATTACGAGATCAAAAACAGCGTACCGTGGAAGCTTCTGAGGAAAAATCTCCTACAGAGAAATCCTGGGTTAGAAAACCAAGACCTTTGTCTATGGACCTGACAGCTAAGTTTGAACATAAAGATTTTTCTTCTTGCAAGAAGACTTGTTCATCTCACGAAAGCAAGGAGAACGTATCGATTATTTCTTTTACTGATGTGAGCTGTCACGATCAGTCTGAAATGGGGCCAAAAACTGAAGAAACTGAATTTAATAAAGGCAATTCTTCTAAAACAAATTTGAAGTGCAGTAGTCAGGACATTGGCATCTTAAATAATGGAAAATACATATGGGAAACGAAGCTTAAATCTAAAAGTGAACAAATTGAGACAAAACCAGAAATAATTACTAACTTGCACGGTTCTGAAAGAAGCCGTGAAACCACTAGTGAAAGCAGAACTAATAAGGGGGGGGAAATGCCAGATCAAAAGGAAAGGTATATGTTTCTAGGCTGTGAAAGCCCTGCAGCTTCCTCAGAAAAAGAGAATAATATCATAAGAGGTAGTGTCAAAAAACACATTAGTTTGTTTACTTCAGAAAATCCCAGTACCTCAATGGATACAGAGCTTCTCCAGTCAACTGCTGAGAGGGAAAACAGATATGTGAACATCCAACAGAGAATCAAAGAACTGACAACAGAAAATACTGATGTTAAGCCAGGAAATCTCCGCAGGTCACTTCAATCACGACCACTTTCTGCGGACTTAACAAAGATGTAGGTTGCAGAGAAATTTTATTTAATCCTCTTACCTTCATCTCATTCAGTAAAACTTGCTCCCTCAGTACAGTAAAATAACTGATCATTTTGGTTCCACTAAGTGTAATTATTCTTTATACTATTATTCTTGAGCCCCTTTCCCACCTTTTCCTACCCAAAAAAAAGAAAATGTAATGAAATATACCCTGACAACAGCTGCAAACCCCCCCCCCCCAAACTGTCAATATTGTGGCCTTTGCATGTTACTGTAACTGTCTATTATTAAAATTTCATGCATTTTGAAATCTTGAGGTGAGCATTGTAGACTGCAAGCTTATATATTTGTGAGAAAGCAAAAGAATGGTTACCATGTCTTTGACAACGTTAGACTGTCTATCAGGTTTTCAGCCAGGCAGGAATCTTATTTTGCTGTCATATTAAAGCCTGAAGATCTATGACG